>CM070028.1:26252437-26379937 GCA_036247105.1 Cirrhinus mrigala
GAACCATCATTGGCTTTTACCTTCAGGCTGTTTGATGACCTTGCCAAAAATAGGCGTGACCTCTTCTTTACTGTGTCCGTGTGGAGCGTCTGGGGACGTCAGTCCCCGCAGCACTCGACGTGTCTGTGCGTTCGCTCCTCAGGCTCTCCTCACTGTCCTGTCTTTAGAAATAACTCTGTGATGCTCCTCGTCAGCGAACACACTCCAAACTCCCAGCGACAGCCCACCCTTCCTGCATCAAAGCCGTCCCAACAGCTAACGTCAGGAAAAACTGCTCTGTCAACACAGAAAAACTGAAAAGCTGCCCTTTTAAAACCAAGAGAGGTTGAAGTAAACATCTCTACAATCAGCAGCCTCCGGCAGTACTGTACTACAATGACAATGTTTGATGGTAATACCATGGTAATTTGATCAAAACAAACACACCGGAATTAATGTACTCTGGTATTTACATTTTACACGCCAGAGTAGTTCCAAAATTACCGTAGTATTACTTGTATAAGTAAACATCATAGGTGTTATAGTAACATGTGGTTAATATTTTGACGAAATCTGAAATTGTTATGATTTTTAAAATCCTGAGTATTAAAAATTATTTTGATTTCAATTCTAATGGTTTAAATTAACTTAGATTTGTTAAAGCTTATAAATTTCTTCCTATTTCAATAAAAAAGCATCTTAAAGGGTCTTAAAACAGACTTTACATATAGTATAAAAATATTCATGGTACATACTATAATACTGTATTCATAGTATTTTCATTTATTATTTGTTATTTTTATTTATTTATATTTTTAAAAGTTTGCTACATTTTCATTAAAACAATACGTGTGAAATAATGTGCCATTACACCAAGTCTGAATATGTACAAATGTAATTTATTTAAAATATTTGTATAAATTTACCTTTTACATTGTTTTTCCTTTTTTTGTGTGTATAATTTAATTTAATGCATTACGTAAAAATCGATATATTTTAAAAATCATATCTTTATAATTTATTATTTTTAACATAAAGTATTTTTTTTAAACATGTATACAATTTACAATGTTTTTTCTTGTTATTTTGTGTGTGTATAAATAATGTATATAAAAATATAAATAATAGATTTAAAATTACTTATAATAAAATAATGTATATAATTTGTAATTATATACAAATAATATCAATAATGTGTATAACTTATAATAATATAAATAATTAATTTATCTTAAAAAATTAAAACAACATTATTTATAATGTAGTTTACTGTATAATTATCTACATAATTTACATTATTTAGAAATCTATATATGATAATAGTAATAATAGCAACAATAAATGATAATAATATATTATCTAGTATATTTATTCAAAATATTTCTATACATTAAGTTACCTTTAAAAAACAACTAACATTTATGTTTTTATTTTTTGTAATTATTTATATATATATATAACATTTATTATTTTTTCAAATAATAAATAAAATAAATAATAAAATAAATAAAATATTATTTGTGTTTTTTAGACATCATGTATAAACATACATTTGTATTTTTTGTTACTGTGCATATAACAATAATATATAAATATTTTTATCAATTAATTTGTCTTTAAAAAATAAAACATTATATTTTTTATTGGATATAATTATTTACATCTATCTGAAAATAATATATATCTTCATAACTTCATAAAAGTATTGTGTTTTTAAACAACGTGAAATTTGCAACATTTTTTTATGTTATTGTACATATAATTAACAGTAAAATAATAATAATAAATATAATATAAATTATAATATTATAAATTAATTAACATATTATTATATTAAATCAAATATTATTTATATATTTTTAATTTTATTGTATATAATTATTTACATATTTTACATTATTTAAAAATCTATATAATCTTGAAAATACAATACAATTGTTTAATTATATAATAATTATACATTTAATTGATATGCCTTTAGAAAAAAAAAATCTTTTTTGAACAATTTTTCACCAAAAACCAATGACAAAGTACAGTGATACTAACATTGACATGTACCATGACAGTATCATTTTATTTAGTTTTTGTTGGATTCAAACCATAGTACTAACAATTTACCATGTTATCGGTCACGTAATATAAAGATAGATAGATAGAAACATTTTTCTCTATTCATATTAATAGCAATTTACATGAATAATATGATAATAATATGGTAATCATCAGAAAACATTTACATTGGTTAGTTTGGATTATTCAGCTCTTAAACTGAAGAGAAACCAAGACCAAAGAGTGTTTATGTTGAATGTTTAAAAACACTTTGAAGAGGAATCTGAGCTGAAAGTGTTTGCTGGAAGTGTTTTTGTTTTGTCTTTTCTGATGTCAGATGTTATTTTGTTCACTGTGTCTGCACGTGCAGGGCTTTACATCTATTAGCACACATTTTGTTATTTTTTTGACCCAAAAGCCAAAGCAAAGATCAAAAGATCAAAAACAAGTGAGAGTTGATCTGCAGGGCATGAACACATGAATACACACATCATTAACACACTTGCACCTGAGCCTGACCTCCAAGGTTAAAAACACACACACACACACACACAAAAGCAGGTATAGTGAGGTTTATAGGTCATGCTTTCAGAAACGCACACACTTACACACACACACACACACACACACACACACACACACACACACACACCTGTCTGTTTCAGTGTGTCAGTGTTCAGCAGGTGTCACATGATGTCAAACAGTATGTGGCTGATCCAGGCAGATCAAACCCGCAGGTCCATCCGTCCAGAGATCCTCACAGACAAGAAACACCCTGAGCTCATGCCGTCCCTGAAACACAGCAGCTGCAAGACATGAACAAAGAGAAAGGCATGTGTGACTGGAATTTAACTATCAATTAGACATTAATATGTGCTTATATATTGTGCTATACCTTACTAAACCAACATTATAATACAATACTTGATTTATTATTTATATATAGAGATTTATATTATAAATCTATATTGTATCTTTTAATATTACAAAAAAAAGTGTTTTAATATGATATAAATTATTTAAATTAACATTATATAGCATATTTATACATTTAAAAAGAATTTGATTTTTAATAATAAATTAAATAATAATTAGTGTATTGGTAGTTATATGTTAAGAATCAGTTAATAGTTAAACATTTATTTATGTATTTATTTATAATTTATTTATTTGTGAGTGTGTAGAGTATATATATATATATAATATATATATATATATATATATTATAAAACAAATAGTAATGATACATTATACATTTTATAAAATATATATTTTATATATTCACACACACGCATGTACTTATTAACTAATTCTTAACTAATATATTACTACTAAAATATACACAAATTATTATAAATATGGATATGATGAATATTATAAAAATACTATATATATATATACATATATTTTTTTTATAAATAATATAAATTAATACAATTACAATTACAGTATATAAAGTAATAGTAAGAATCATGATATTAAATATATATAGCAAAATTATTTTAATAATTATTAATAGTAGTTAATAATAGGTATTATTAAAAAATAATGAATTAATAAAATAAATTACTTTATAAGTGTATAACATTCATAATATATGGTAAGATTTAAGATTTATATATATATATATATATATATATATATATATATATAATATATATATATATATATATTATATATACGAAATACTATATAATTTCAGGATGTATCATATAATATAATTATTTTAATTATTATTAAGAATAACAATATTTATATAATAATATATTCATTATTATTATTATTATTCAGGTTAAAGCTTGTAGTTTAACAATTAAACTACGGAAATCTAGGAATATTACTAAAAAAAATTAAGAAATTGATTAATTATTAGGTTTAAATGTGTAGTTTCTAAACTAAATATGGAAATATAGGAGTATCACTTAAAATAAATGAAGAAATTTATTAATTATTGGGTCTAAATTTGTAGTTTAACAAATAACATACAGAAATGTAGGAGTATCCAAAAAAAAAAAAAAAAACAACTAAGAAATTGATTAATTATCAGGTCTAAATTTTTAGTTTAACAAATAATTTCATAAAATTAAGGTTGAACCACTGATGTCACATGGACTATTTCAATGATATCCTTACTTCCTTTCTGGGCCTTGAATGTGTCAGTTGCGTTTCTGACTATGCAGGGTCAGGAAGCTCTCGGATTTCATCAAAAGTATCTTAACTTGTTTTCTGAAGATGAATGAATAATATATATATATATATATATATATATATATATATATATATATATATATATATATATATAACAATTTTCAAAAATCATGTTTTTTTTCATTGTGCATTCCAATATGTCAATCAAACTGCATTTGGTTTACTTTGAATAAGTAAAAATAACAACAACAACAAAAAAATACAGTTAGCTAACACAATCTGTTATTGCAAATATACTCTTCATATGTAAAAGACTTGTATATGTAGTATATTACTATTATTTTACTGTTTCTCTTGTTTTAAAACAGCATTCTTTATTTGTACATAATACAAATTTAAATTAAAACAATATTTTATTCAGAAAATTCATTATGTGCCATTTACCTGCTAAGATTAGCATTTTGCTAACTAACGAAGTTAGTCACGTCATAGTTGTTACTATATTGTGTATTTTTACACAAGCTGAAACGCTGTACTGACCAATCAGCTTTTAAGACCAGAGCTATCCGTTTTAAAATAGAAAAATTTATTTGTTTGTATATACAACATCTTGAAATTCCAAGACTGAAAACGTTTGTTAGCTTTAATGCTACTATTAAAAAGACCAGTTTCAAAGAGCTCTCCCAACAACCCCCAACTGTCCGTTGCAGAAATAATATGAGCTTTTTTTAATTTAGATCCGCGATGAAGATTTCGTTGCTCGGAGAGGCGAACAGCTGTGTTTCTGCCCTGATAAATGACTCATTTAAATGAGTTTCATTAACGGTACGTAGGAGTCTTGTTCAGCGCCGCGATATGTTTTGATGTACAACAGCCGTTATGACAGCAGGGGTTTGTGCGGCAGTCCGTGAGTTAATGGAGTCAAATGGAAATTATCTGACGGCTAACACATCTCTGAATGTAAATCTTCCCCGAATATTGAAGTCAGGCTCGTCGTATGTCGTCCGGCTATCAAATTATTCATTCTATATACATAATAGAAACCAAATTACCTCATAAAAAGGACGTGGAAAAATAAATTAATTCGTTGGCACTGATATCTCCTCCCGCTACCGAAACACATGCTAGGTTGAAATCATCAGCGTGTGACTAAGTGTTTGACGATGTGGCCTGATCCGTGACCAGCTTTTCCGGTTTCGGTGCTGCTTAATTTGAGGGTTTGGGTGCTGGAGGTTTCAGTGAGGGATTAAATGAAGCTAATCCCATTTCAGATCAGAGCAAACAAACACGCCAAAGCAAAGCCCTGCCCGAGGCAAACCTAGACACAATGCTTTAATCTTACAGGTATGGATACTGTCACAAGTGCTATTTAACGGACAAATGAACGCTTACAGATGTTAAGGTCCTTTATTAGCGTATATCCATTCATCACAAACTTAAAATCAATAGAAGTTCGTCTTTAAGCAGTTTACTTTAGTACAAAGCACAGCTTAAGATGAATGCTAGTCTAATGAATGCTATTATTGATACTGCAAACATGTTAACATCTGGCTTAATAAAATACCTAAGATATAAAGTGGAAATGTCTTTGTTAATACAATAAACACTTTAGGTTAGAAAGTTTACCATAGTATTTCAGGTGTATTTATATATTAAAAAACAAAACAAAAAAAAACATAGTAATTTAAGGTAAAATCATGGTTAGATCAAATGTAACTATGGTTTCTAGCTTCTGAAGCTATGGCTAGTTTATGCTAGTTCAGCTACCTTTTACATAAAGTAGTTAGTAACACTTTACAGTTATGTTTCATTTCTAAAATTGTGGTTAAACCAATGTAAATGTGGTTTTTTATAAAACAAAATATGAGTTTTTAAAATTTTAGCTTGAAATTTAGCTTATGAAGCTACAGCTAGTTCATGCTAGTTCAGCTACCTTTTACATTACAGTTGGTAACACTTTACAGTTTCATGTTTCATTTCTAAAACCATGGTTAAACCAACGTAAATGTGGTTTCTATAAAACAAAATATGATATTTTGGAATTTCATGCTAGCTCAGCTACATTTGACAAAGTAGTTGGTAACACTTTACAAAGTTTCACTTGTAAAATCATGGTTAGATCAATATTATTATGGGTTCTATAAAAACAAAATGTGATATTTGGAAATTTAGTTTCTGAAGCTACAGCTATTTTAATGCTAGCTCACGCTAGTTCAACTACGTTTTACATAAAGTACTGGTAACACTTTACAATAAAGTTTCACTTGTAAAATCATGGTTAGATCAATGTTACTAAGGGTTCTATAAAAATGTAAAAAAATTAGCTTATGAAGCTACAGCTAGTTCATGCTAATTCATGCTAGTCCAGCTACTTTTTACATAAAATAGTTGGTAACACTTTACAGTTATATTTCATTTTTAAAATCATGGTTAAACCAATGTAAATGTGGTTTCTATAAAACAAAATATGAGATTTTGACATTTTAGCTTGAAATTTAGCTTCTGAAGTTACAGTTAGTTCATGCTAGTTTAGCTACATTTGGTAACACTTTACAGTAAAGTTTCACTTGTAAAATCATGGTTAGATCAATGTTACTATAAGTTCTACAAAAACAAAATATGATATTTGGAAATGTAGTTTCTAAAGTACAGCTAGTTTAATGCTAGTTCATGCTAGTTCAGCTACCTTTTACATAAAGTAGTTGGTAAGGCATTACAATTATGTTTCATTTATAAAATCATGGTTAAACCAGTGTAACTATGGTTTCTATAAAGCAAAATATGATATTTAAAAATTAAGCTTCTGAAGCTACAGCTAGGTCATGCTAATTCATGCTAGTTCAGCTACCTTTTACATAGTTGGTAACACTTTACAGTTACGATTAATTTCTAAAACCAAGGTTAAACCAATGTGAATGTGGTTTCTATAAAACAAAATATGAGATTTGGAAATGTAGCTTCTGAAGCTACAGCTAGTACATGCTAGTTCAGCTAGACTATGCCTAAAGTAGTTGGTAACATTTTACAGTTACGTTTTATTTATAAAATCATGGTTAGATCAATGTTACTATGGGTTCTATAAAAACAAAATATGATATATGGAAATTTAGTTTCTGAAGCTACAGCTAGTTTAATGTTAGTTCATGCAAGTTCAGCTACAATTATGTTTACTTTATGAAATCATGATTAAACCAATATAACTAGGTTTCTATACAACAAAACATGATATTTTGAAATTTAGCTAGCTTCTGAAGCGACAGCTTGTTAATGCTAGTTCATGCTAGTTCAGCTACCTTTTACATAAAGTAGTTGGTAACACTTTATTGTTTCACTTGTAAAATTATGGTTAGATCAATGTTACTATGGGTTATATAAAAACAAAATACAATATTTGGAAATTTAGCTTCTGAAGTTACAGCTAGTTCATGCTAGTTCAGCTATCTTTTGGTAACACTTTTCAATTATGTTTAAATTATTAAATTGTCAAAGCAATGTAACTATGGTTCTGAAGCTACAGCTAGTTTAATGCCAGTTCATGCTAGTTCAACTACCTTTTACATAAAGTTACAATTATGTTTCATTTATAAAATCATGGTTAAACGTGTAACTATGGGTTTCTATAAAACAAAATATGTTTTTTTGACATTTAGCTTCTGAAGCTACAGCTAGTTCATACTAATTCAGCTATATTTTACATAAAATAGTTGTTAGTTTGTTAATATTCGGTGACTGCATTAGTTAGCATGAACTAACAATGGAAAAATACTAAAGCATTTATTTATTTTACCATTACACTATTAAAATCAAAAGTTTAATCTGGTAGCCAGTGTTGGGGAAAGTTACTTTTAAATGTAACACAATACAATTTTTGCTTTACGCCATAAATAGTAACTAATTGCATTACTTAGTTACTTTTTAAGGAAAGCAATGCATTGTGTTACTTTTGCGTTACTTTTTGTCGCATGACTGGGTCATGACTAAAAGTTATATTTTTGGCAACTGTAAAGGCCACACCAAAAGTTAAGTAAAGAAGCCTCAGGCTGAAGGAAGTGAATAAATTGGAAAACATTTAAAAAAGTCTTTTTTTTTTCTTGCAAATTTAAAAGTAATGCGTTACTTTACTAGTTCCTTGAAAAAAGTAATCTGAATACATAACTCCTGTTATATAACGCATCACGTTACCTCCAACACTGCTGATAGCATTTTGCTACCAAAAAAGACGCAAACTCAAATTAATAGTTGATTTTTATTTTATTTTATTAACAATTCTAGTCGAGTGCTAACATCTCTGTTGCAAGCATTTGATTTCTGCCTTCGTTTGCACTGAAACAAACAAAAAGGGTTTAGCATTTTGTAACTTTGAGTCGTGTTTGATTAGTTTAGAAAGTTAGAATTTTTTTTTAATAATTGACATTCAAAAATTGCTAGTAAATTTTAGAAATAATTACAAGGAAATGGCAAGCAGTGTTGGGGGTAACGCATTACAAGTAACTTGAGTTACGTAATCAGATTACTTTTTTCAAGTAACTAGTAAAGTAACGCATTACTTTTTAATTTACAGTAAAATGTCTAAGTTACTTTTTCAAATAAGTCCCCATGTTGAAAGAAATCGGGAGTAAGATGTTACTTTAGCTCTCACTCACAAAAAAAAAAGAAAAAAGTATTCAGTATTCCTCAAAATGAATAAAAACAGTGAAATGCAACTCAGAATATGATGCAAACATGCAATAATTAAATGTTAAATAACACAAATATCCTTTATGTATTTAATCCCATTTTATTAACCAATGTCTTTGTTGTTTTTGACTTTCGATGATCCAATTCAGCTATACTAATAAGCAAAAATTACTCTAGATAAACATGTGTGCTTGTTTTTTTTTTTAGCTGAAGTGTGTTGAACTTTCTTCTTCTGCATTCTACTGTACAGACGTGAATTTACTTTTCCTTCAGCCTGAGGTTTATTCATTTAACTTTGGGTGTGAAAGGGCTCTTATGTCTGCCAAAATAGAAATTTTTTTATATTAAAAACAAACAAGCAAGTCCTGCCCAGATCTAAAAAGTAACGCAAAAGTAACGTAACGCATTACTTTCCATAAAAGGTAACTAAGTAATGTAATTAGTTACTTTTTTAGGGAGTAACGCAATATTGTAACGGATTACTTTAACACAGAATCAAACATGAAATTTAGAAGTAGAAACAGTATTTTCTTGTAAAAAGTACTCTAATAATAATTTATTTTTTTTTATTTAATTTTGGTTTCATTTAAATCATTTAAATTAATTCAATTTTGTTTGTTTTTTTAAACTTCAAACTTCGAAAAATGAGTTTTTACAGTATAAAATGTTCTATATTGCATGATAAAACCAGTTTAGCTAACATTTACAGAGACAGCTGTGTAAGAGATAAGTAATTATTAAGTAAATAAGTATTAAGTTATTTTGGCTGTGAACCTACAAAACTCATTTTTATATCAAAACGCTACATGCTCATGTGACTCAGCGAGCGAATTTCCATAATACGAGGTGAATTATGGTCAGAATTTAGTTCCCCTCAGAACTGAGTAGCATTTCAAAGGGCGCTTATAAAGCAGAACTCGATAGCCGGCAGCTATTTCACATAGAAAATACAGCTTATCACCGAAACGCAGACCTGTACTCTCTTGCACGCGCACTTACGGCTGCGAGACGCCCCGGAGAAATGTAAATTTCCCCGTGTTAATTCAATCTGCAGCAGCGTGTGGCATTTATTCAGAAAACAAAGCAAACTGAAAGGAAAAAATGCTCTGATTTGATTCAAGTCTGATGTATGCGGTCAGTAAGGCAGCTCTGGGAACCAAATGATCGATATTCAACATCACCGGCGCATTTTAAGACGCTTGAAAAGACGGAAGAGCAAAATACAAATCTTATATATATTTTGATTACAAATCTGTCAGCCTGACTTGAATAACCAAACATGCTCAACATTGTGCTTATGCATGTGTTTGGCTTTGCACAAACCCCATGAGCTTTGAGCTGTCGCATCCATCACTGTCAGGACTAATTATTGCCCTACACTTTTCTGTGTGTCGTGCAAACATACTGTGAGCTTCTGTCCCTCTCTCTCTCTCTCTCTCTCTCTCTCTCTCTCTCGAGATCGTTCTGTCTCGTTTTGAGGTCACAACAGACGTCTTTATTTTTAACAACCCCCCCTATTGTCTTGTGACCTTAAGGGGTCATGTGGATGCATTTATAAGGCCATATTCCACACCATTTAAGTCCACTTTTGAAGTTAGTTAAGGTTTATTGCAGCAAAAATGTCATAATTAAGTTTCACATGACCATTTTCCAGCCTCTCCCTAAGTCTTAGAATTAAACAGCCTGTTTTTGCTAACAAAACGACATCTGTTGTGGTTATTTTGACCTTATCTAACATTCACAACCTGGACACTTTCTCGATTCTCTCTGAAAATGCAAGAAAGGGAGAATGCTTGAAAAATACTCTACAGTTAGAAAGG
Source organism: Cirrhinus mrigala (assembly GCA_036247105.1). Lineage (NCBI taxonomy): Eukaryota > Metazoa > Chordata > Actinopteri > Cypriniformes > Cyprinidae > Cirrhinus > Cirrhinus mrigala. Next base: position 26,263,111 of record CM070028.1, read on the forward strand.
AAGGAAGAAAGATAATTTTCAAGAGTCTGTTTATTATTATTATGATTATTACTGAAAGAAAAAACTATTTTTATATAACTATTTTTAATATTTTTTTTATTTTAAGTTTGTCATTATTATTATTATTATTATTATTATTATTATTATAGAAAGAAAGAAAGAAAGAAAGACAAACAATACATGTTTTCATATTTTTCATAGTTTGTCATTAACAATAATAAATATACTACTGATAATAATAAAATTAATTACTTATTTATATTATTATTGAAACGATTGATAATTACGATTGTTTTAAGTTTGTTCTTATATTATAATTAATAATAATTAATTATTTAATAATAATAATAATAATAAACACTACTACTACTACTAATAAAGTTAATCAAATTAATTACTTATTATTATTATTATTATTATGGATAGAAAGGAAAGAGAGAAAGAAAGACCTACAAATTTTCAGATTTTTCAAGAGTTTGTCATTAATAAAAATAAACTACTACTACTACGAATAAAATTAATTACTTATTATTTATATATTTATCATTATTATTGATATTTATTTTATGACCAAGAACTGTGGTATATTTTTCAAGAGTCTCTTATTATTATTATTATTATTATTATTATTATTATTATTATTATTATTATTATTATTGAAAGAAAAAAAATATTTTTTACATTTCTTTATTTTATGTTTGTCATAATAATAATAATAATAATAATAATAATAATAATAATTATAATAATAAACACTATTACTACTAATTAAATTTATTATTAATTATTATTAAATTAAAGGTATTATACATTAAATGTATTATTACTTTATTATTATGTATTATGGATAGAAAGAAAGGAAAGCGAAAGAAAGAAAAAAAGAAATACAAACTTTTTTTTTCATATTTTTCAAGAGTCTGTCATTAATAAAAGCTATTACTACTACTACTACTACTACTACTAATAATAATAATAATAATTACTACTACTAATAAATACCAATAATGCCAACAAGAAAATTAATTACTTATTTATATTTCTTATTATTATTATTATTTTATGACTAAGAACTGGTATATTTTTCAAGAGTCTGTTGTTGTTATTATTATTATTATTATTATCATTGAAAGAAAAATGTTTCATATTTCTTTATTTTAAGTTTCTCATTATTATTACTACTAGTACTACTATTATTATTATTATTATTTATTTATTTTTTTTAAACAATATTTTTCACTTTTTTCAACAGTTTGTCATTAATATTAATAATAATAATAATAATAATAATAATAAAATTAATTACTAAATTATTATTTGTATATTTATTATTATTATTAATGAAGCATTTATCAACATTTATTCTATGACCAAAGACTGTGGTACATTTTTCGTTAATAATAATAATAACCCTTATTATTATTAAATATATGAAAAAATAAATAATATTAAATACAGCACAATTTTGAACATAATTAAAAATAAATAAATAAATAAATATTATTCTCATGAAAAACTTGAAAAATAGATAAACAAACAAAAACACATTAATGATTATCTGTTAAAACAAACAAACAAACAAACAAACAAACAAAAAACATACCAAAAATACCATGGTATTATATGTCTTTTTACAACATGTAGCATGGTATTCTTGGAAGTACCTTGAAACACCATTTAAATACTATGGTACATGAATTTCATCTCAAAGTATTAGTGTGTTTACCAGGAATAGGGCCAAAAATGTACATATAAAGAGCAAAAAGTACCATGGTATTGCCATATGTAAGAGCTCTTTCACTGCAGCATTCATTGTGTCTTTATATTTCCTAGCTGTACACCCTTATGAATTGCCAATGTAACTTTATATTTCTATTTTTATTAAATTGTCAGCTGTACCGAGAGAAATTCACCCTGCATTTCACTCTCAGTTAATAAAGTTTCTTATATTACAGGCCTAAAGTTCTCTGAGGTCCACAAGGAACGGCTGTCCGCTTTGGAATCGATTCAAGTCTCCTGGAATCGGGCCTGCGCTGTATTGATTCACCGTTAACGCCGTAATGACTATTTTGGCAGCGGATTTTAAACGGTGCTGTGGTGCTTTGGGACGCTGGTCATTAAAAACATGTTGTTTGATTAAAATCAGGAAATGTTTTCCAACTGTAATGCAGTTTCAAAACGGGATCCAAATGTGAGATCTGCTAGAAATCATCTCCCCACACACACATACAAATGGAAATGAAACGGACTGCATTTCCGCCACCGCTGAGGTGCGATATCATGATGCCAGTGAGTTTGTCACGGTGGGGTGCAGGTAAGTGTGAGGATCTGTGTTTTGCTAACACATTAGCTCTGTTCCAAAACCTAGTGAGCTGCCTTGCTGTTTACAGCTTACAGTACATAGACAACTCAAAATACAGCGCATAAACTGTTTGGGATGATGAACTAGTCAGCCTACCTTAGTTAGCGATGTTAAGCGAGCATTTTGCATTGAAGAAAGCCATCTGTTAACATTTCAATTCATCTCAAGGGCAACATGGAAGTATGCTAATTGAAATATGCTAGCTTTGCTCATGAAATATGTTAGTTTTGCTAAAACAAAATAGACAGCTACTCTAAAAGCTAATACATTTTAATGGCTGGTGAAAGATGTCATTAAAATGAAAAAAATATATATTGATGTGGGATTTACTTTAGTTAACGAATCGCTACGAACCGATTCACTAAAATGAATCAAACTTACCAGCACAGTACATGTAGGATTTGTACATACAGCGAATCAGATTCAAATGAATCAGTAAATTGTTCTGTGAACTGGTTAATTTACATGAATTGTCCATTCAAAATGATTCACTGAAATGAATCTAACTTACACAGTGCATATAGGGCTTCTGCATACAGTGAATCAGATTCAAATGAATCAGTGATTTTTTTTTTTTTTTTTAGCTGGTTCATTTACATGAATTGTCCATACAAAACAATTCACTAAAAAGAATCAACCTTACCAACACAGTGCATGTAGGACTTTTGCATACAGTGAATCAGATTCAAATGAATCAGTGAATTGCTTTTTGAACTGGTTCATTTACACGGATTGTCCATATAAAATGATTCACTGAAATGAATCATGTGCATGTAGGACTTCTGCATACAGTAAATCAGATTCAGATAAATCTGTGAATTGTTTTTACACCTTGCTGTAGGACTTTTGCATACACTGAATTAGATTCAAACGAATCAGTGAATTGCTTTTTGAACTGGTTCATTTACACGGATTGTCCATATAAAATGATTCACTGAAATGAATCAAACTTACACAGTGCATGTAGGACTTCTGCATACAGTAAATCAGATTCAGATTAATCAGTTAATTATTTTTACACACTGCTGTAGGACTTCTGCATACACTGAATCAGATTCAAATGAATCAGTGAATTGTTTTTTTGAACTGGTTCATTAATATGAACTGTCCATACAAACCGATTCACTGAAATGAATCAAATTTACCAACACAGTGCAGGTAGGACTTCTGCATACAGTGAATCAGATTCAAATGAATCAGTGAATGTTTTTTTTAACTGATTCATTAATATGAACTGTCCATACAAACCGATTCACTGAAATGAATCAAATTTACCAACACAGTGCAGGTAGGACTTCTGCATACAGTGAATCAGATTTAAATGAATCAATGAATGAACCAGTTCTTTTACATGAACTGTCAGGATTTACCAACATAAGGACAGGGTAAGCAGAAGCTCATTATCATTTAAAGAGACATGCACCAAAACGGCTTGCTGTGAACAGAGCTGTTTTTGACGAGGTAAAAAGGGTGTTGTTTTACATTACTGTTAAGGAAGAATTACACAGTAACTCAGTTCTTATTTATTGTCATTTCTCTTAATTCATTTTCTCAGCTCGTTGCAATGAATTCTGGGATTGCTTTAAAATGCCAGGCTTTGGAACACAGCTAATATGATACTAAATAAAAAAAACAGGTCAGACAGACAAAACCAGAGACAAACAGTCAGAGATGTCTGACACCAGGGACGATTCGTCTGACAACAGGAGTCAGATTACTGACAGGCTCACTCGTACAGCAGTGCACGGGTGTGAGGAGTGTGCGTCGTGTCAGTGCGCTTACCGCCTGCGTCTCTATTTGTGCTTGATTACACACAGCATGCCCGCAGAGGCCATTGCCACTTCCACAATAGCACACAAACACACAGAGGCCTTTTCTTAGCATTCATCACTCTATTCCTTGCTAGTCTGACAAGGAATAATATTGTGAAAATTGCACGTTTAGAAGACAGCGTCATTATATCTGCTGCGGCCGGTAATGACATATCAAGGCACGTAAAGTGTCTTCTCATCTCCTGTGGTGCTATCAGATCGTTTCAATTCACACAATCACTGCGAATATGTTAGCTTTACATATATTTTCCCTGTCAAAGATGCTATTAGAGACATGCATATGTTTACTGAGCTAACATTGTTTCTGTAATGTTTTCTTTAAGCTTAAGTCATTACATCTGTACCTGTTAGGTTTGTAAACATGGGTGGAGTTAGAACTGCATTAGCCAGTGTGGAAATCTTATTAGCTGTGCTTGCTAAGACTAACATTACTAGTAGCCTACTATTGTTTATATTTATAGGTTTAAAGAAACTCGTTCCACATAGTATGTGCTACAGGCATGAAATGTACAACAAAACTTTACAAATTTCATCTGGTGGACACAAAAACAATGTAAAAATTAATAGATAGAGGTACCAGAGCCATATCTTCAGTCACTTCGGACTTGGCTAGCCAAGCAACCTCCTTAATCACTTTAACAATCGCATAACAATGTCTTAGTAATGACCAAAAACAACCTATAGCCTTATGCTGCTGAGTTTTGTGCAAAATCCGCCAATTTTTCTGTCAGAAAATGTAAAAATGTAGCTTTAGTTTAACGTTTGTTGATGTAGCTACAATACTAGCATGCTAACTAAGGTAATCACCAATGTGCATATAAATCAAGTCGAGATAAACAAAGTGTATCAAGCAAATGGATTTCAGACACAAAGCTAATCTGCCATCATTAACTGTGACAACAGTTAGCACTATTTCAGCTAATTTGCTATGCTGGTAAACCTGTAAACACTAACAGTTAGGCTTGTCAACTATATTAAAAGGCTTATTTAAAAAGTAAAATTGTTTATTTGGATAATTCTTATTTAAATATGAACTTATTTATTGAACATAAGCATCTTTTATCAGTTTTTTTTTTAGGTTCCACTTTGCATTGTTTACCAGACATTGCCTGAGGTAAAGTCACCATAACACGAGTTTTCCCGCCTTTTTTTTAAAGTTCCACTTTGCATTAACAGACATTGCCTGAGGTAAAGTCACCATAACACAAAAACTTGTGTGGCTTATTGCTGTAATTACAAAGTAAAATTGTTTATTTGGATAATTACTATTTAAAATACAAACTTATTTATTGAACATGAGCCTCTTTTATCATATTGCTTTTCCCGCCCTTTTTTAAAAGTTCCACTTTGCATTAACAGACATTGCCTGAGGTAAAGTCACCATAACGAGAGTTTTGCACAAAAAAAACGTCAGTTTTTCCTTTAGAAAATGTAAAAATCTAGTTGTAGTTTGTTGTTGTAGCTACAACACTAGCCTGCAAGCTAAAGTGATCACAAAATGTCTTTGTAAAAGAGATAAAATGTAGCTATTTTAACTAACTTGCTATGCTTGTAAACCATAAACACTAACAGTTAGGCTAGTCAACTATATTAAAAGACTTAATTAAAAAGTAGAATTGTATATTTGGATAATACTTTGCATTGTTTAACTGACATTGCCTGATGTGAAGTCACCATAACGCGAGTTTTGCGCAAAAAATGTAACAATAGTTACAGTTTTATATTTGTCGTTGTATCTACAATACTAGCTTGCTAGCTAAAGTAATCACAAATTTTCCATGTAAAAGCAATTAAGTTTTACAGACATTGCCTGAGGTGAGTTTCATGCAAAAAACACCAGTTTTTCCTTCAGAAAATGTAACAATAGTTGTAGTTTAATGTTTGTTGTTATAGCTACAATACTAGCTACCTGCTAGCTAAAGTAATCACAGACTGTCAATGTAAAAGAAATCAAGTTTGATCAAATTTAATATTCATTAAGTTAGTGCGTAATCAAACAAACGAATTTCAGATACAAACCTAAGTTACCATTATTTTTGTGCAAAAAAAAGTTTTGTGTAAAAAAACTTCAGTTTTTCCTTCAGAAAATGTAAAAATCTAGTTGTAGTTCATTGTTGTAGCTATAATACTAGCCTGCTAGTTAAAGTAATCACAAATAGTCTATGTAAAAGAAATCAAGTTCTATCAAATTTCATATTGTTTGAGTTAGACAATGCTTATTTGCTATGATAACAGTTAACTCTATTTCAGCTAACTTGCTATGCTATGCTAACAGTTAGGCTAATCAACTATATTAAAAGGCTTATTTAAAAAGTAGAATTGTTTATTTTTATAATTCTGGTTTAAAATATGAACTTATTTATTGAACATGAGCATCTTTTATCATATTGCTTTTCCCGCCTTTTTTTTTTAAAAGTTCCACTTTGCATTGATTAACAGACATTGCCTGGGGTAAAGTCACCAAAACGGGAGTTTTGCACAAAAAACATTAGTTTTTCCTTCAGAAAATTTTAAAATCTAGTTGTAGTTCATTGTTGTAGCTATAATACTAGCCTGCTAGCTAAAGTAATCACAAATAGTCTATGTAAAAGAAATCAAGTTCTATCAAATTTCATATTGTTTGAGTTAGACAATGCTTATTTGCTGTGACAACAGTTAACGCTTTTTCAGCTAACTTGCTATGCTATGCTAACAGTTAGGCTAATCAACTATATTAAAAGGCTTATTTAAAAAGTAGAATTGTTTATTTTCATAATTCTGGTTTAAAATATGAACTTATTTATTGAACATGAGCATCTTTTATCATATTGCTTTTCCCGCCTTTTTTTAAAAGTTCCACTTTGCATTGATTAACAGACATTGCCTGGGGTAAAGTCACCAAAACGGGAGTTTTGCACAAAAAAATATCAGTTTTTCCTTCAGAAAATGTAAAAATCTAGTTGTAGTTTATTGTTGTAGCTATAATACTAGCCTGCTAGCTAAAGTAATCACAAATTGTCTATGTAAAAGAAATCAAGTTTGATCAAATTTCATATTGTTTGAGTTAGACAATGCTTATTTGCTATGATAACAGTTAACTCTATTTCAGCTAACTTGCTATGCTATGCTAACAGTTAAGCTAATCAACTATATTAAAAAGCTTATTTAAAAAGTAGAATTGTTTATTTTGATAAATCTTCTTCTTTTTTAAAATATGAACTTATTTATTGCACATGAGCATCTTTTATCATATTGCTTTTCCCGCCTTTTCTAACAAAGTTCCACTTTGGATTGTTTAACAGACATTGCCTGAGGTAAATACTTTTTACTTCAGAAAATGTAGAAATCTAGTTGTAGATAGTAGTAAGACAATGCGTAATCAAACAAACAAATTTCAGACACAAAGCTAAGCTACCATTGTTTAATATGGCAACAGTTAATGCTGTTTCAGCAAACTTGCTATGCTATGCTTACAAACTGTAACCAGCTAACAGTTAGGCTAAATCAACTATATTAAAAGGCTTAATTAAAATGTAGAATTGTTTATTCTGATAATTATTATTTAAAATATGACCTTATTTATTGATGATGAGCATTTTTTATCATATTGCTTTTCCCGCCTTTTTTTTTTAAATTTCAGCTTTGCATTGTTTAACAGATATTGCCTGAGGTAAAGAGTTTTGCGCAAAAAAACACCAGTTTTTACTTCTGAAAATGTAGAAATCTAGTTGTAGATAGTAGTTAGACTATTTGCTATAATAACAGTTAGCGCTATTTCAGATAACTTTGCTAAGCTGTGCTTAGAAGCTGTAACCTGCTAACAGTAAGGCAAATCGATTATATTAAAAGGCTTAATTAAAAAGAAAGATGGTTTAGTATCTAAAATAAGTACTTATTTATTGAACATTAGTGTCTTTTATCATATTGCGGTTCCCGCCATTTTACAAAACTCCAATTTGCGCTAACAACATACCTGAGGTAAAGTCGCCATGGCTTTTTTCTTTAATATAGACTGTCAAATGCCACTTTGTTTACAGTTCAAAAACGTCAATTACCGACAGTTATGTACGAAAACCATTGTAAATTGTTTAAAAACGATTTGCTCACAAACGAAACATCGCTAAAGACTGCTCTAGACACAATTTTCTGTCAGAAAATGCTAGTAAATTTCACAAATAATCAAAGAAACGACAAGCAACGCTGAATTAAACATGACATTTTGAAGTATGAAGAATGAAATAGCATTTTCTTGTAAAATGTGCTCTGTTGTTATACTTACAATCTGCTTTTTTCATTTCTAGACAAACTTCCAGCATATTTACCCATAAATAAACCACCGAGAGACTGTCTCTAATAAACTCACCGTTTCTGATAGCCGACACACTCAAAACAGGCCTCCGGCAAACTGGCACCGTCCCGCACGTCCGAGTGTCACAAACCTGCCGAGAGACGTACAGACGCTGATGATGTCTGACATTAGCGAACTCTTAACAGCGCCGCTAATTACATGTAAATGCAGATCACCGCAGGCCTGTTTAACCCCGCGGCTATAATAGCTTTGGCTGGAAAAACTACAAATTTATTCGAGTCCAGGGGAAGTTTTCTCCAGCATGGACACGGATGATGGCGATGATATATCAATTTAAAAGGCGACTAATGATCTGAATTTGCTTGCGAGTTGCTAATTACACGCATATGCTCCTAAAAATGTGGATTAATTACACTGACGAAGTTATTAGCAGGATGTTTCAGTGCAGATTTTCTGTCAGTCAGAAGTCATGGGACTTTTTAACCATTAAATTTGTGCATTCACATGAATGCTTGCTTATATACACGTTTGTGTGCGAGTGAGTGAGTGTGTTTCTATTGGCAGATAATCAACTGCAAAGGCAGCAGTGCAATTAAAGTGACAAATTGGCCGTGAGCATAAAGAATCTTCCCTGTGTGTTCATATCCTCCAGAGCCAGCTACACCCGGGAACACACACACACACACACGCCATCTGAATGGCTGCGCATTTAATTGGTAGCCATGCTAATTGCAGACAGTACATCATTTTCACTGCGTCCTTTCAAGGGCCCGAGGCCTCGCAGAACATTAGCCGGTGAAGACCATGACAGGCGGATCACACCTCCAGAATTACCACCTTCACTTAAAACCCTTATATAATCATTCAGTTACTTATTTATAAGGCGGATGTTTACTTATGTATGAGCACAATACAGAACAATACAGACGAATGGCCACACATGCCTGAATCAGTGCAGAAAGGTGCACTGGAGAGATAAGTTTAATTTAGTGAAATAAGCTGTGAAAAATAATAAAATAGAATAATAAAATAAAATAAAATATCTGGAGATAAATGGGAAAGAGTTTTGTAAATAAGGACTGCAACTACAAATAATTTTAGGAAAAGATTAATGTAATACAAAAAGCCATGATAAAATAAAATACAATAACATAAAATAAAATAAATATCTGGGGATATATGGGAAACAGATGTGTAAATAATAAGCCATGAGAAATAAAATAAAATAAAATAAAAAACTGTTTCCCATTTATCCCACAATTTTTATTTATTTATTTTTATTTATTTTTATTTTTTTCTAAATAAATGGGAAACAGTTTTGCAAATAAAGACTGCAAATAAAATTTATTTTAAGAAAAGATTAATAGATGTATTAGAAATAAGCCATGAGTAATAAAATAAAATAAAATAAAATAAAATAAAATAAAATAAAATAAAATAAAATAAAATATCTGGGGAAAAATGGGAAACAGTTTTGTAAATGAGGACTGCAACTAAAAATTATTTTATGAGAAGATTGATGTAATACAATAAGCCATGAGAAAAAAATAAAAATAAAATAAAATAAATAAATAAATAAAAATCGTGGGATAAATGGGAAACAGTTTTGTAAATAAAGACTGCAAATAAAAATTATTTTATGAAAAGCTTAAATGTAATAGAAATAAGCAATGAGAAATAAAATAAAATAAAATAAAATAAAAATATCTAGGGATAAATCGGAAACAGTTTTGTAAATACAGACTGCAAATAAAAATTATTTTAATAGAAGATTAATGTAATATAATAAGCCATGACAAATAAAATAAAATAAATTAATATCTAGGGATACATAGGAAACAGTTTTTAAATAAGGACTGCAACTAATAATCATTTTAAGAGAAGATTAATGTAACAGAATAAGCCATGATAAATAAAATAATATTAAATCAAATAAAATAAAAAATATCTGGGGATATATAGGAAACAGTTCTGTAAATAAGGAATAAGCCATGATAAATAAAATAAAATAATAAAATTAAATAAAATATAACATAACAAAATAAAATAAATACAAATCATGGGATAAATGGGGAACAGTTTTGTAAATAAAGACTGCAAAAAAAAAAAAAAAAAAATTAAGAAAAGATTAATGTAATAGAAATAAGCCATGAGAAATAAAATAAAATAAAATAAAATAAAATAAAATAAAATAAAATAAAATAAAGTAAAATAAAAATATCTAGGGATAAATCGGAAACAGTTTTGTAAATACGGACTGCAAATAAAAATTATTTTAATAGAAGATTAATGTAATATAATAAGCCATGACAAATCAAATAAAATGAAAATATCTACGGATAAATGGGAAACAGTTTTTAAATAAGGAATAAGCCATGATAAATAAAATAAAATAATAAAATAAAATAAATACAAATCATGGGATAAATGGGAAACAGTTTTGTAAATAAAGACTGCAAATAAAAAAAAAATTAAGAAAAGATTAATATAATAGAAATAAGCCATGAGAAATAAAATAAAATAAAATAAAACAAAATTCTGGGGATAAATCGGAAACAGTTTTGTAAATACGGACTGCAAATAAAAATTATTTTAATAGAAGATTAATGTAATATAATAAGCCATGAAAAATAAAATAAAATAAAAATATCTAGAAATGGGAAACAGTTTCATAAATAATGACTGCAACTACAAATAATTTTAAGAGAGGATTCATGTAATACAATAAGCCATAATAAAAAAAATAAAATAAAATAAAACAATCTGGGGATAAATGGAAAACAGTTTTGTAAATAAGGACTGCAACTAAAAATCATTTTAAGAGAAGGTTAATGTAATAAAATAAACCATGAGAAATAAAACAAAATAAAAATCTGGTGATAAATGGGAAACAGTTTTGTAAATAAGGACCGCAACTAAGATAACTAAGATTAATGTAATACAATAAGCCATGAGAAATAAAAAAAGAATAAAATAAAATAAAATAAAATGAAATAATGCAATCTGGGGGTAAATAGAAAATAATTTTATAAATAAGGACTGCAACAAACAATTACGAGAGAAGATTATATGTGTAATTCATGAAATATGGGAGAAAATAGCCAACAGCTATATAAAAAAAAAAGGACTGCAACAAATCATTTGAAAAAAAAAGTTAATGTAACATATGTATTATATTAAGAAATATATTAACAAATGTATACATTCAAATTATTTAATGGGGGCAAACAGGCAACAATAAAATAGAAATTAAATAGAAAAGGACTGCAACTAACATTTATTTTGAGGGAAGAGTAATGTAATAACAACCCATGAGGAAAAAGATAAATAATAAAATAAAAATGTATCAGCCAACAATTAATCTCAATTAGTTGTTCTGCATATATATATATATATATATATATATGCGTCATAACACATTCATTTTAGATGAATCTGAACGTGAGCCAGGAGTCACATGACCGCACACAGCTGTAGTCTCAACATTAGCGATTAGCTTCTACAGTACAGCTCTACTGACACCACTTACACCACTCACACATCACTACATGGATTTGAATGGTGCCTAGTTCCTATTTTAGACTAAATAAGAGTCTTTAGACAGAAAAAGAATGAAATGTAGAGAAATTGTTGTGTGTTTCTCAGCATTTGTGAATCCTGTGAATAGCTGAAAGGAGGATGTACTATACAAATGAGTCTGGATTTAGACAAAGATCAGTGTGGAAAGATCAGCGCTGGCATAATGCTGGTAAACAGCAACAAATCTGTCGTTCACTCATTTTCCCCGCTGTCATCGTGAAAGGAAAACATCATAACAGTCCTATTTTTGTCTCTCTCGCGCTCTTTAACAAATGTACCCCCTTTTATAATCATTCTTTCGTACTGACATCTGTATTTTTCCCTTCACAATTTTCCTTTTTTTCTCTGTAATCGTTGGTGCATGAGGAATGCAGTACTGTTTACGTGTATAAAAAAGTTTAGTTGATTTATTATGTCTCAGATTCAGGCCTAAAAAACTATAAAATAAAATAAAATAAAATAAAATAAAATAAAATAAAATAAAATAAAATAAAATAAAATAAAATAATAAAATAAAATAAATAAAATAAATAAAATAAAATAAAATAAAATTAAAATGTGTGGGTAAGCAGAAAACAATTTTATAAATAAGGACTACAACTAATAATTATTTTGAGAAAAGACTGATATAGTATAACAATTATAACAATTAACAATTATTTGTTATATTAACAATTATTTTTATAAAATAAAATTAATTAAAATAAAATAATATGGGGGTAAGCAAGCAGAGAGAACCATTACAAAAAAGGACTGCAACAAAACACTATTTAGAGATTAATAAAATAAAATAAAATAAAATAAAATAAAATAAAATCAGTGGGTAAACAAAACAATTTTATAAATAAGGACTACAACTAATAATTATTTTGAGAGAAGACTGATATAGTATAACAGGCCTTGAGAAATAGAAATAAAATAAAATAAAATGGGGGTAATGAAAGCAGAGACAACCATTATAAAAAGGTACTGCAACAAATAATTATTTAGAGGTTAATTATATAAAATAAAATAAAATTAAATAAAATTAAATTAAATTAAATTAAATTAAATTAAATCTGTGTTAATAGAAAGCTATTTTATAAATAATGACTACAAATAATAACAATTTTGAGAAAAGACTGATGTATTATAATAATGCTTGAGAAATAAAACAAAATTAAAATAGAATAAAAAAATAAAATGGGGGTAAACAAGCAGAGGCAACCATTATAAAAAAGGACTGCAACAAACAATTATTTAGAGATTAAAAATAAAATAAAATAAAATAAAAAAAATCTGTGGGTAAACATGAAACAATTTTATAAATAAGGACTACAACTAATAATTATTTTGAGAGAAGACTGATATAGTATAACAAGCCTTGAGAAAATAAAAATAAAATAAAATAAAATAAAATGGGGGTAAACAAGCAGAGGCATCTATTATTAAAAAGGACTACAACAAACAATTATTTAGAGATTAAAAAATAAAATAAAATAAAATGAAATAAAATAAAAAGGGAAAAATATAAATAAGGACTGCACCTAAAAATATTTTAAGAGGAAATTAATGTACGCAATATAATAAGCCATGAGAAATAAAAGCAAAATAAATACAAAAAATAAAACAAATACGTATTATAAATAAGTCCTTGTTTATAAAATTCTATAAATCAGGACTGCGACTTACAACTATTTTGAGAGAAGATTAATGTAATGTAATACGCTGTGGGAAAATATACAATAAAAATAAAATAAATTAAAAATTAAAACTTATTTGAGCGTAAACAGGATAAGGCAACAATTGTAAACAAGGACTACGACAAAACTATTATGAGAAAAAATAAAATAAGATAAATAGGGTAAATATATAACAATTATAAATAAAGGACATCAACAAGGACTGAAATTTTAATTTTTAAAGAATTAACTGTAAAAAAATAATTCACAAATGTTTTACTTAATAATATTCATAATATTAACATTATAAATTATACTATTTTATAAAATGACTATTGATCAACAACAATCAATTAAAAAAAAAAACAGACAATCAGTTAATCTCAATAATTATGAATATTTAAATCATTTATATAGATTTTCTGAGGACATCAACTGTACCTGTTGAGCCATTAAAAAAAAAATCAAAACAACAAAAAAAATTTAAATATAAAAATCAGCCAATGTCATATTATTTATCATTATTAGACACCAAATAGAGGGCAAATAAACCGCTTTAAAAAAACATCTATGCTAGCTGCAAAACATGCAAAACAACAAGAATGTCACGTTCTACTTGGAGGAAAACAACTTTGTTGTTTATTAAAAGGGTAAATCATATGACTCATTTACTTCGGAAGAATTCGCTGACCGTTTTAACGGCGTCCGCTAATTTGTTTGTTAAAAACAAACGTGCGATAAACGAAGTAGGCCTGCGTAAACAACTTATCCAAAAAGCTCAAAACAACTCACTCAGGCAAGACGAGTAGGTTTAATCAAATTGTGCGTTTCAACAAACAGCGACATGGAAAACGAAAGAACGCTAAATATTTATAATCCACATTTTACAGGATCGCAGGATGTGGCGGCAAACGGTAAACAGAGACAGAGCCGGCGGCAAATCGGGCCACGAACACTCCCTGATGGCGTTCGCGTTTGTGATGTGCCGTTTACTGAGTGAGGGGTATTTTTAGAGGTGATCTGTGTGTGTGTCATCGCACGAGTTTCACAGCGTGTCCTCAGCAGCTGCTGTCACACACTCCAGCCTCTGAGAAAACGCTGGATTTGACCTCGATTATGAGTTCATTTCAGATCTGCAGACCTGCTTCTACTTGTTCAAACTGGTGGAGATTCAATTTAGGTTCACGAACAGGTTAACAGGTTAAACTCACCCTCATGTCATCCCAACTTCTATAAAACACAAAAGGAGAGTTTCTGAAGAACATCCTCACTGTTATTGAAAGTGGATGTGAACTGAGGCTTTAAGTTCCAAGATGACACAAAAACTCAATAAAAGTGCGCTTAAAGTAGTCCAAACTACATTTCAAGTCTTCTGAAGTCATCGTGTAACCAAAATATAGTAGTATTTCTCCAATTATAGCTCTCAAATCCAATATGGATTTGATATGGATCGGGAAAGGTCCACGAGCCGGGATTCGAACTCGGGACGCCCACAGCGCAATATGTCGGCGCTAACCACGATGCTATTGGGGCCGACAAATCAACCTTTCTTAATGTATTACAGTGCATTTATCTATCAGCTGATGTTATAAAGAATCAAATATTTGAATCTTTCACCAAATTAAAACGGATCGTTCAGTGATTCTTTCTGTAGATTACATCGTTACGCCAGAAGAGGGCGCCAAGTAATCGCTCAAATAGTTACTTGGTGCCACCTAAGGGCGTAACAATGTAATCTACAGAAAGAATCACTGAACAATCTGTTTCATTTTGATTAAAGACTTAAATATTTAATTCTTTATTAAATATTTTAAATATTGATTCAATATTTGAATCTTTCATCAAAATGAAACGGATCATTCAGTGATTCTTTCTGTAGATTACATCATTACACCAGTAGGTGGCATCAAGTAACTATGTTTGAGTGATTCATTGACTCATTTACTTGATTTGCTGAAACATGCTGATTCATTTGGACTCGAAACAAGTGTGTGCACACCAAAAGTGAAGCTAATATTCACACCGCATTACTCACTCTAGATTACTCGCGGGATGTTTTTTTGTGTCACTTGTACGAATGAAAACATTCTGCATGCTCTTCTCCATTTTCTGACACAACCGGACGTGTGAAAACAAACATCGCAATAAGCTCTTCGCTGACTGGTTTGCGCAGCACACAGCATACGAATTTCCTGCTCGAGTTGAACGTTTTCAACATGCACAGAAGATGCGATTGAGGTAAATATCGCTAATAAAATGTTTTTATTCACGCGAATAAAAACATGGCACATCCTCTCCTCAATTTTCCGATACAACTGGACGTGTCAATAAGCTCTTCGCTGATTGGCTTGCATGACACGTCATGCGAATCAACTTGCAGGAAAGACGCGATTCAGGCGAATATCACTAATATTGTACCTTAAAGTCATGAAATCTAATGTATGATTTATCAACTGAAATGAAATATTTGAGTACTTCATCAAAATAAAACAGATTGTTCAGTGATTCTTACATCGTTAAGCCAGTAGGTGGCGCCAACTATGTTTGAGTGATGCATTGACTCATTTACTTGATTCGCTGAAACATGCTGATTCATGTGGACTCAAAACAAATAATGGTGTGTGCACACCAAAAGCGAAGCGAATATTCGCATCACATTACTCGCTCTAGATTACTTGCGGGATGTTTTTCGTGTCACTCGCGCAAATAAAAACATCACACATGCTCTCCACCATTTTCTGATACAGCCGGACGTGTCAAACCGGACATTCACTAAGCTCTTTACTGGCTGGCATTCGCTGGCTTGCGTGACACGTCATGCGAATTTCAAGCTTTGAAGTCAAATGTATTCAAATGTATTACAGTGCATGTTTTATCAGCTGACATTATAAAGAATCAAATATTTAAATCTTTCGTCAAAATGAAACGTACTCTTCAGTGATACTTTCTGTAGATTACATCATTATACCAGCAGGTGGCGGCAAGTAACTACGAGCGATTCATTGACTCATTAACTTGATTTGTTGAAACACGCCGATTCATTTGGACACGAGATGTGCACACATCAAAAGCGAAGTGAATATTCGCATCGCATTACTCGCTCTAGATTACTCAATGTGAATAATTTTTCACGTCACTTGTGTGAATAAAAACATTGCACATGCTCTCCTCCATTTTCTGAAACAACTGGACGTTTCAATAAGCTCTTTGCTGACAGGCTTGCGCGACTCACATCAAGAGAATTTCCAGCTCGAGTAAAAATTTTTCAACTTGCGTGGAAGACGTGTTTGAGGCGAATATTGCAAATATCGTAGGAGCAGTCCATTTTCAGAACAACAATTTACAAAAAATTTACTCATCCCCTTATCATCCAAGACGTTCATGTCTTTCTGTCTTCAGTCGTGAAGAAATTACGGTTTTTGAGGAAAACATTTCAGGATTTTTCTCCATATAATGGACTTCATTGGTGCCCCGATTTTGAACTTCCAAAATGTAGTTTAAATGCAGCTTCAAGGGGCTCTAAATGATCCCAGCTCAGGAAGAAGGGTCTTATCTAGCAAAACGATCGGTCTTTTTTTTTTTTTTTTTCGAAAAACACATTTTTTTTTTTACTTTTTACGCACAAAAGCTTGCGTAGCACTGGCTCTGGGATGCGCGTCCACGACGCTACGTACTATTGAATCATATCGAAAGGTCACGCGGAACCACAGACCCAGTGTTTACACAGCGAACGCGCAAAGACTAAGAAAGTGCAATTAAGTCAAACGCTGTTTACAAACAAAAAGGTACAACGATGTCAGACGATTCTGAAGTTGTAGGAGAAAATGAGTACATGGACGATGAACTTAGACGTGATTTGTAGTGTCATGGACAGGCATCCCAGAGCCTGTGCTACACAAGCTTTTGTGCCTAAAAAGTAAACAAATTTTTATTTTACGAAAAGATAGATAAGACCCTTCTTCCTTGGGTGGGATCATTTAGATCCCTTTGAAGCTGCATTTAAACTACATTTAGCTATGTTTGAGCAATTCATTGACTCATTTACTTGATTCAGTGAAACATGCAGATTCATTTGGGCATGAAACAAGTAATGGTGAGTCCACACCAAAAAAACGAATCGAATATTCGCATCACGTTACTCACTCTAGATGTTTTTCACGTCACTCGCACGAATAAAAAAAATTGTGCATGCTCCATTTTCTAACATAACCGGATGTGTCAATTAGCTCGGTTTGGCTTGCATAACACATAAAATGCGAATTTCCCACTCCAGTTGAAATGTTACAACTTGCACGGAAGACACGATTGAGGCGAATATTGCACGTTCGCAGCAATCGCGTCGCCTGGCATAAATTCACATCTGTTCATGTCTTCGAATTGACGTAATCTACTAAATGTAAACAATATATTTCATTTGTGAACTTATGTTCATCTATTCATTTTAATAGTTATCTCTGAACTATTTTTTAAAAATTTCAGTTCAGTCATCAAATATTGGTCACAGACAGAGATTTACTCAAAATTTCACCAAGCGGATTACACACTAAAAACTCCCCCAGATCATGTTTTCATGACATTTTACATCTTGATGTAACACAGTGGTGATATCCAAATATGTGAGTTGTTTTATTTTTGTACTACGAATTTTTTTCTCATCCAATATTTTGAGGAGGCACTGCAATGCAAAATCTGTCTATTTACTGCAGTAAGGAAATCTGGAATAAGGCATAAGCAGATAATATATTTATTATGAATAAACAGCTGATTTTTTTTGCTGATGCGCTAAATCTGCTATCCTTTTCCGACCCTGCGGGAGCGTAGTTCACTCAGCGTGAACAAACATGTGGACATGTTCACACACACACACACACACACACGTATACACAAACTACGGCAATATAGACCCCATGACAGAAGCACAGCATGCAGGCCTGCGGGCTCCTGACAGGGTGATTAAGAACACTGCATACATATTTGCACACACACACATACACACGCACCAGCGTATGACTGGAGCCTCTGACAAACACATACTTCCCTCCGGAAAAAAATTAAGAAATAAGCTGCACCTCAAGACCTGGAATGTGTTTGTGAGTCTCTGCAGTTGCGAAACATACAGCAAATCTAATTGGTTTAATGTTGGTGACCCACATACACAAACACCTACACTGACCCAGACAGTACGAAACAGTTTTCAGCTGGCACAGAGGGCCAAAATGCCACAATGAACCACATTAAAGTGAAAATCCTACACCTATCAAAAGTACACTTTGATCCAGACTCACTGTTAATGGTCACAGGCAGCATCTGTAAAACACAGAGACTTACACGCAGTTATTCTGGCCACACAGGTAGATAAAGAGACTCACTGAGAGCAGTTAAAAGCTGTTAAAGTGCCACGTGAGAGCAGTTTACTTGACGTACTGTTTAAGAGAGACCTCAAATACTCATATAAAGAATGAGCGCCAACCCTGATGAAAACGACAACTTAAACCAGTTTAAGCTGGTTTGTTGGTTTTATTTGGTCTCCCAACTTAATCAGGCTGGTGGACTGGACATAATATTTTATTATATGTAAAGGAAGCTTCTGTCACTTAAACAAATTCTTTCTATGTGCAAACATACTTGGTAATAAAGCTATTTCTGATTTTGATTATTTACTGTTTTTTCAGCCATTTTTGACCGGAAAATTTTTTTTTTTACCTAAAAAAATTTCATGGACATGGTTCAAAAAGGTTAAATTGCCTTGAAAAAAGTCAGACTTGTAGCGTTCGCAGTCAAAAATTACCATATTGGAAATGAACGGGAAGAAAATTTTCCATAATGGAAACGTTTGGTACTGCATAAACAAAATCTTAATGAAAGCTATTTTTTTTTCGTGATACCAACCTCAAATTCGGAACATAACTTCATTTTCATACAGTTTTAGAGCAAAACATATTTTGAAAAATATAATTTTCAAATAAAATTAAAACTATTTAAAAAAAAATATTATTAAAAAATGTGTGGATTTTTCATAACAATAAGCTTTAACCTCTGTAACTTTTTTTTTTTAATTATTTAACAAATTTTATTCTATAATCTGCGAAAAGTCTTCTGTGCTCCAAAGCGTTCAAGATTTATGACAGTTTAAGTTGGAAATTTCATTTTCAGGTCTATGCTAAAAAAAAAAAAAAAAAAAAAAAAAAAAAAAGGGGTTAACAGGTAATACTGTAAATGGATTTTAATTACTGTATAAAGGTAATTTAGTACCGTAAAATCCCCTAGAAGTGCATAATATTAAATAAAAAAAATAGAAACACTAACTTAAAAAGTAAATAAACAACACACACATTTACAGTAGATACACTACCAGTCAAACGTTTTTGAACAGTGAGATGTTCAACAGTGAGATGTTTTTATGTTTTTTAAAGAAGCCTCTTCTGCTGACTAAGCCTGTATTTGTTTGAT
This sequence comes from Cirrhinus mrigala, assembly GCA_036247105.1. Taxonomy (NCBI): domain Eukaryota; kingdom Metazoa; phylum Chordata; class Actinopteri; order Cypriniformes; family Cyprinidae; genus Cirrhinus; species Cirrhinus mrigala. The sequence continues at coordinate 26,283,280 of CM070028.1, forward strand.
TTAAAATACAACAAAAACAGTAATATTGTGAAATATTTTTACTATTTAAAATAACTGCTTTCTATTTGACTAGATTTTAAAATGTAATTTATTCCTGTGATTTCAAAGCTGAATTTCCAGCATCATTACTCCAGTCTTCAGTGTCACATGATCCTTCAGAAATCATTCTAATATCATGATTTGCTGTTCAGGAAACATTTTTTTATTATTTTTTATTATTATCAATATTAAAAACATTTTTTTCAGGATTTTTTTGATGAATAGAAAGATCCAAAGATCAGCATTTATCTGAAATAAAAAGCTTTTGTAACATTATACACAATACCATTCAAAATCTTGGAGTCAGTATATATATTTTTTTCTTTTTTTTTGGAAAATAAATTATAGACATTAATACTTTTATTTAGCAAGGATGCTTTAAATTGATCAAAAGTGATTATAAAACATTTATAAAGTTACAAAAAAATTCTATTTCAAATAAATGCTGTTATTTAGAACTTTCTATTCATCAAAGAAACCTGAAAAAATCTACTCAGCAGTTTTCAACATAATAATAATAATAATAATAATAATAATAATAATAAATGTTTTTGAGCAGCAAACAAAATATCAGAATGATTTCTGAAGAATCATGTGACTGGAGTAATAATGCTAAAAATTAAGCTTTGAAATCACAGGAATAAATTACATTTTAAAATATATTCAAATAGAAAGCAGTTATTTTAAATAGTACAAATATTTAAAAATTTTACCATTTTTGCTGCACTTTGGATCAAATAAATGCAGTCTTGGTGAGCAGAAGAGACTTCTTAAAAAAAAAAACATTAAAAATCTTACTGTTCAAAAACTTTTGACTGGTAGTGTATAACCATTTTGGTACGTCAAAATAAGACTTAAAATGCATGAAAACACGATCTGTGGGAGTTTTTAGTGATTTAGTGATCAGCTAGGTGAAATTTTAAGTAAATCTTTGTGTCTGTGATCAATATTTACTGAGCTTTGATGACTAATGATCCAAAAAAAAAAAAAAAAAAAAAAAAAAGTGTTAAAAAGAATAGTAATAAAAAGATATTGTTTAAATTGTTCCTGCCTTGAGTTATTATTTTGGAATAAATGTAAAATGCTTAAAAACACTAACTTGATGAGATTCATACATGACTTTAATAAGCAGAACACTGATTACATTGTTAATTTGAACATAAAATTGATTTTGTTTTTTTTCCTTTTTCTAAAGGTGTAAGCAATGTTTATTTAACCAAAAAAAAATTTGACTGGGACATGAATTTACATTTGATTTAAAAATGTGAATATTAAACATAAACTGTCTATTTAAAAAACCCACAATACCCCTGTACTGGAGTGTGTAGGCAATCTTAAACGTGTCAGGCAGCACAGCAGGGTGGATATTGTTGAGGTTTTGCGCTGAGGGGGCCGTTTCACATTGAAAAGAAAACAGCTCACGAGAGGCTTTACAGCTGCTTTGGAGGCATAAATATCTCTCTCTCTCTTGCTTTCTTTCTTGTTTTGCTCGTAGTTAATCACGTGCAGTTCTGCAGACGGCTGGCCTAAAGCCAGACCTCAGAGAAACGTAACCGGATCCGCTTTACAAACCTGTGTATATACACATGTATATACATCTGTAAGTGTGTTTGCGCGCACATACTTCAGCTCCTCCGGTCTGGATGGAGAACAGCCTTTCTGGGTGACCTGAGGCCTGATTTCACATGTCGGTCAGGGACGGTCATACATGTGTCCGCTGGTCCAGGTAAACACAGGATTGGTCTCTCCATCTGGTTCCAGTAAAGCTGACGTCTGCACTGTACAGTGAATGATTACACCTCCACTGAGGGCAGTGGTCCAAACACAACCTGGAGGAGACCGAAGACATGACGTAAAGCACATGGTTGCAATCAGATCTTTTGGGCAATTCCTGTTCGGACTCGTTTTCCCAGGGGAAATCAGGTAAATTGTGTTTTACAGGTGATTTAAAGCCTGTCTGAGTTAAAAGCGCCTGTTTTTTTGTGAACTTCAGTAAAAAATGAAGTGAATTACCTACTGTTTTTCAGCTAACGGTATACTTTAAGAAATCTAATCTAGGCGGGATGGAAATGAACGGGAAGCGAATTTCATCCAGTGGAAACGTTTGGTACTGCGCCCAAACTAAATCTTGAAATCTGAAACTAAATCTGAAAGAGAAAAAAATATCCTGGACATGGTTAAAAAATGTTCAATTGTCCCACTTGTATTTTTGACACAGTCAAAAATGAGCACATAAAGTAAATTTCATCTAGTGGAAACGTTTGGTACTGCGGCCAAACAAAATCTTACTGAAAGCTCACTTTTTTCACGATATCAACCTCAAATCTGGAGCACAACTTGATTTTAATGCAGTTTTACGACAAAACATATTTTAAAAAAATACACTGTATTCAGTAAAATTTACAGTAAAAAACTAGCAGAATTTTACTGTAAAAACGGTAAGACATAAAAACAGTAATTTAAATTAAAAAAAAAAAAAAAAACATAAAATGTGAAATGTAACCCAGGGAATTCTAGGAATGTCAATTTACGTTTTTTTCATTGTAAATTACGTTCTTTTTCCACTTCCGAAAACAGTATTTTACTGTAAAATTACATGAAATGTCCAATACAGTTTTTCCCTATATAGTACGGGAACGTATCATTACGTTTTTAGTCTTTTATTGTTAAAAAGACTATTTTTACAGTGTATAATTTTTAAATAAAATTTGAAAATAGTATTTTTGTGCATTATTCATCAAACTAACCTTAAACCTCTGTAACTTGTTTATGACTGCATTATACGCATTTTTACAATGCAACTTTCATTTTATTTCTGTCAAAATTAACGCTAAATATGGCTCAGGTAGTTTTACTTCATTATAGAAAAAAGTAAAAAAATAAATAAATAAATAAATAAATAAATAATAATAATAATAGCAATAATAATTTGTTTTTAGGGATGCACCAATATTAAGATTCTGGCTAAAACCAGTATTCAAAATTAATATTAATATATTAAAATGCTAGACTCTAAATAATTAATATATGCAAATGTAAAATATAAAATGTATAAAAATAAAAATATATAGTTTTTAGTGCTGTCAAAAAATTATTTGTGATTAATTGCATCTAAAACACACCCACAAAGTTTTAGTTTACATAATATATGCATTATGTGTGCACATATAATGTGTATATAATTAAGTATCTGTAAATGTAAATACACACATATAAAAATATTGACATATATTAAAGTATTTACATATAATATTAATTATATGAACAAATATATACATGTACATGTAAGTATTTTTAAAATATATACTGAATGTGTGTATATTTATATACACACATAATAAATATACACAGTATACACACATATAACAAATACTTTATTTTGTTTTTTTATTTTCACATATTTTCATATATATATCTATTTATTTTGCATGCGATTAATCGCAATTATTCTTTTTTATTTTTCAAATATCTTAATATAAATCGAATCAAGTGCTCAGGAACTGTTGCCAGACTTGATGATATTTGCTATAGATGATTTTTATTTTTTTTTATTATTATTTATTTATTTATTTATTTAGCATGTGTTTAGCAGAGGAGCCAATTTTCAAGAAACATTTTTGTACTAAAGGATACATCACTATATGATCATGTAAAGCAATCATCATCATCATCATCATCATCATAACTGCCATGCTACAATACATCCCAGCAGGGAACATTGTAGGATGAAAATACAACCTCTAACTTTCTCCAAATGCAAATCTATAAGGATGTAAACCTTTTCATTAGACGTTTATGTTATTTTATTCACGCCACGTCCATAAATTTACATAAAAACCCCATCTTGCTTCAACAAAAGTGGATTTCTTTTGCATTGGAGATGCAAATGTTCCTAAAGTACTGTATATTTCAGTATACTGCTAAACTTTTGATTTTGGGTTGAAATATGATCCAGACACAATCCTGACAGATTCCCGCACATAATTTATTACAAATGTAGTCCTTACACAAATGATTTGGTCTCGAAAAGAAAGAAGGTCACCCTTGACACCGCCGATGTTCAGAGATGTCACACAATAGGCAGTTCACTTTTTTTTTCCAGGGCATGAAGTTGTAGCATTCCGGCCCAGATATGTCATAAATGTGATATTTTGAAGAAAATGTCATCTCTTAACTCAATCCAGTTCCACTCCAGTGACTGCGGGTTGCTTCCAGATTGGTTTGCTATAGATGATTCTGTCAGTCTGAGTAAACATTACGAAGAATGTGTGACGCCCCTGAGCCACAGCTGCACTGACTTTGGGCGGGTTCACGACAGGACTCTAGAATCTCATTGGCCAGCAGCTAAGGAATAATGAGGAATGCTGACATCCTATTGGCTGACGAATCGAGTGCTCAGGAACTGTTGCCAGACTTGATGTTGACATACAGTACAGTTCAGAAATGTGTTCACGTGTATTCTCATTTCACCCAAAAATGAAAATTCTGTCATTAATTACTCACCCTCATGTCGTTCCAAACCTGTAAGACCTTCGTTCATCTTTAGAACTCAAATTACGATGTTTTTGATGAAATCCGAGAGCTTTCTGACCCTGCATAGACAGCAACACAACTGACACGTTCAAGGCCCAGAAAAGTAGTAAGGACATTGTTGAAATAGCCCATGTGACATCAGTGGTTCAACCGTAATTTTACGAAGCTACGAGAATATAATATTCATTTTTGTGTAAACCATTGCTTTAAATATTCAAATAAATAAAAATACAACACTAATACTAACAAATAAGATCCTAAATGTCTATGGTTTTACAATACTCGATTTAAATTATATAAATAAAGATAAATAATAAAATTAATACTGTTCATTTTTGTGATTTAACCACTTTCAAAAAAATTTTTTTGAAAAGATTTAATAACTTTAGCTTTTTTTTTTTTTTTTTCTTCTGGCATAACAAATGCCTTATGGGTGGGATAATTAATATTGTTCAATAATAACAGCTTGCTTTTCATGACGGTCAGTTATATTAATTAAAATAAACACAAGTAAATACATGTAAATATTTAAAAAATATATACTGTATGTGTATTTATATATATAATAAACATACACAGTAGACATATTATGTAAACAACTTTTGGATGCAATTAATTGTGATTAATTGTTTGACAGCACTAAATTAATTTAGTTACCAGTTACCTAAAATTTTGTTATTTATTTTATTATATATATACACTACTGTTCAAAAGTTTGGGGTCAGTAAGACTTGTAATAGTCTTTAAAGTAGTCTCTTATGCTCATCAAGGCTGCATTTATTTGATTAAAAATATGGAAAAAAAACAGTAATATTGCAAAATGTTTTTACAATATAAAATAATGTTTTTTATTTTAACATACTTTAAAATAGAATTTATTCCTGTGATGAAAAGCTGAATTTTTATCAGCTGTTACTCCAGTCTTAAGTGTCACATGATCCTTCAGAAATCATTCTAATATGCGGATTTATTATTAGAAAGATCAATGTTGGATAATATCAACAGTTGTGCTGCCAAATATTTTTTGGAACCTGTAATTTTTTTTTTCAGGATTCTTTCATGAATAACAAGCTTAAAAAGTACAGTGTTTATTCAAAATATAAATATTTTATAACAATGTAAATGATTTATTATTTACTTTTAATATATAACTTTTAATAAACTTTTAATTATTAACCTAATACATCCTTGGTGAATAAAAGTTAATAAAAGTTAATTTCTTATATATATATGTATATATATATTTTTTTTTTATTACATAATGTATGTATGTATGTGTGTATATTTAATTTAGTTACCAGTTACCAAAAATTTAGTTATTTATTATATATATATATATATATGTATATATAATGTATGTGTGTGTATTTATATAAACATTAATATACACACACATATTTTATGTAAACACAAACTTTTATTTTGCATGCAATTAATCATGATTAATCATTTGACAGCCCTAACAATTATATATTTAAAAAAAATCTCATTTCGAAATTCGAAAAAAAAAAAGTTAGTTTTTTTCTGCTTTTAACAAAATATAATAATCCATGTGTAAAATTACTTTTATTTGTCAAGACCATGCGATTGGGCGAAAATAATATTATTTAATGAGTTTGCAGAGTACCTTCTCAACAGATGTCCCTCAAGTTTTTAATGCTAAATTTTTCAAAGAACTTCATTCTACCGAACAAACTTTTTCATTTTAATTGATCCGACCAAATCCAGTCTACCAAAACAAGTCCCGCCCACATCATTTCATATTATTTTTACAATTAACCCTGGGCCACAAAACGCACGGCACGGGTATATTTGAAGCAATAGCCAAAAATACACTGTATGGGTCAAAATGATCGATTTTTCTTTTAGGCCAAAAATCAATAGGATATTAAGTAAAGATCATGTTTCATGAAGATATTTAGTAAATGTCCTATTGTAAATATATCAAAACTTTTTTGATATATTTTTGATTAGTAATATGCATTGCTAAGAACTTCATTTGGACAATTTTCAAATTACAGATTTTCAAACGGTTGTATCTTGCACAAATATTGTGCTATCTTAACAAACCATACATTAATGGAAAGCTTATTTATTCAGATGATGTATGAAAGTCAATTTTTTTTTTAAATTTACCCTTATGACTAGTTTGGTGGTCCAGGGTCACAAATGTCTTGTTTCATGTTGTCACCAAGACAGTATGTATAAAATAAGATAAGAAAAACAAATGTAAATGGATTAAGAAAGTAATCCAGGTTTACGAACTACGACACCACAATAACGCAAACTATCTTGGCTGCCAGCGCTGTTGATTTCATTCCCTCACTGATGCAGCTGTTTGCCATTTAACCATTTTGGCACTTCCCTGTTTTCTTTGCGCTCTGAATGAGGCTGAACTGCTGACACGCGGATTATGCGGAGTCACATCAGCATAGTAATATCGCCGCAATGCTTTTATGATACAGACGGGAAGGAGAGAATTGCACTATTTGGTTCTTTCATCTTCTAAAGCTGAGGTGCTTGTCAGCAGTGCTGAGCCGAGGCTTGTGGGTTGGACTGTATAATACGGCGGTGACAGGGAAAGGCTTATGGAAAACCATAAGCCAAAAACCTCTCGCTCTCTCCTCACTCTGTCCGTCAGGGCCAAGAAGTGTTTAGGATAAAACCTGCCGAGTGTCAAACCGCTAGCAATCAACACACAAAAATACTGTTTGCCTGTAAACAAAGATATGGTAAATGTTTCTCATGAATAAGAAATACTGTCTTTCACTCATAGAAGTGAAAACACAACCGTTTATTATTCATTAGTTTAAGATGATGCTTCGCAACTTGCGCAGTGTGGCCTATTTCTAAATAATAATTTTGACTGTTGGTTATTATTATATTTCCATTCTGTTTTTTCAATTTGTTTCCATTTCTTGACACTGATTGGCTGATATTCTTGGAAACAATATCTGTGATTTAATTTATTTATTTTTTTTTTTTTAAAAAATGTAAAAACAGTGACAAAGATGCAGACCTTTCAAAATAAAAGCCATGAATGACTTCAAAATAAAAGTTGCCCAAAAAAAAAATGAGAACAAGGAAAACTGGGGGGAAAAAGCAGTTGTGACATTTACTTTTGTTTTGCACAAATATAATTAAATATGAGATTTTTTATATTATTTATATAATAATAATTTATATAATATTTATTTATTTTATAATATAATATATTAATATTTATATCATTTATTTATATTATTTTTTATTTTTATTTTATTTTATTATAATTTTTATATATATTAAATATGTTTAAAAATAGCACACTAAAGATTATTACATTTAGTTTGCTTTATATGTACAAAATATAATTGATTAAATATTTGGTATTATTAAATATTACATTTTAAAAGACAGCCCATAAAAATTAATACATTTATATGCACAAATATGATAAAATAATTAAATGTAATATTTTAAATTATTTAATATTACATTTTTATAGTAAAACACAGTCCACTATTTTTGTATGCACAAATATGATTAATTAAATATAGATTTAAACATTCTTTTAACACTAATAAAGACAGGCCATAAAAAATAATACATTTATATGTACAAATATGGTTAAATATTTAAATGTACTCTTTGAAATTGTTAAATATTACGTTTTAATAATAAAAAAAACTGTATACTAAGGTATTTATATGCACAATTATGATTCATTAAATATATATTTAAACATTGTTTTAATAGTAAACAGACAGACCATAAAAATTAATACATTTGTATGTACAAATATGATCAAATAATTAAATTTCATATTTGAAATTATTAAATGTTACATTTCAATAATAAAATCAGTTTACTAATATTTTATATGCACAAATATGATTAATTAAATATATATTTAAACACTGTTTTAATAGTAAAAAGACAGCCCATAAAAATTAATACATTTATATGCACAAATAATATGAGTAAATAATTAAATGTAATATTTCAAATGATTAAATATTACATTTTAATAATAAAAAAACAGTACTAAGATTTTTCTATGCACAAATATGATTAATTAAAGATAGATTTAAACAATTGTTTAATAGTAAAAAGACAGCACATAGAAGTTAATGCATTTGTTTGTGCAAATATGATTAAATAATTTAAGATTTGAAATGATTAAATATTACATTTTAATAATAAAAAAACAACCTACAAAGGGTCTTATATGCACAAATGATTAAGTAAATATATATTTAAACAATTTTAATAGTAAAAAGACAACCCATACAAAATTAATACATTTACAAGCACAAATATGATTAAATAATTAAATATCTGATATGAATCGATATTCAACAAATATTAAAAAGACAGCCCACTAAAGATTATTAAATTGAGTTTTTAGATGTACAAACATGATTAATTAAACAAATATTTGATATAACTAATTGTCTTGCCCATTAAAAATTAATACATTTAGTACAAATTTAAATAAAATAAATGAAATGACAACAAATTAATTATGTTTTAACATAAAAGGCATTGATTAATGCACAGTATAATCAGTAGCAATTTTACAATTATTATTATTATTATTATTATTATTATTATTATTATTAATAATAATAATAATAATAATAATAATAATAAGGATAAAGTTTGATTTCATATAGCCTTAAATTCTTATTTTTGGAGCAATTGATGGGAATAAATAAAAATAATTAAAGAATTTAACATCTTCAGGGAAATTTCCCTGAACTAATAATAATAATAATAATAATAATAGTAATAATAATAATAATAAAGGCAGAAAATATGTTATGGAATTTAAATAATTGTTTAATAAATCATAATTACCAAATACATTTATATAAATATTTAATAAATAAACATAAAATATTAACACTGTAAAAATGCTTTTTGTAAAGTAAATTAAAAAAAGAATATTGGAGTATGTTTTAAAAGAAATTACAATTTTAGTATTTCTACTCCAAAATGTTACATTTAATTCAATGTGTTACTTGATTTTTCTGTAATTGTGAAACTTACTAGTAATTTCTGAGTAAACAGGTTTCTACAGCTTTTTTTAATTCAAATATTCACTTTTCAAGCTTGACCACCACAATATGCTTCTGTTGTATAAAACAGAACAGCGTGAACAAGAGCGTTCATCAAATATTCTCATTTTCTCCTCGACAGAAGAAAGTCCTTCTCACAGGTTTGGAGCGTCATGAGGGTGAGAGGTGAACTACACCTTTAAGAAGTTCCTGAGATGAATGTGTCCTCTAGAGAGCAGGTTGAACTTCAGAGTCCTAACGGTGTTTTTGATATGAGATCACAGGCGGACCTTACCGTCTCCATATGTGCGGCAGGAAGCCGTGAGTTGTGTTTCCATGGTGCCGTGAATCATTTCAGGCCTCGCACACGCATAGCTCACGCTTTATGAGGTGTCGGAAGAATTGAGCTGAGGGTTTGGCTACTCCAACACACTTCTCAAACGAAGGAAAACCTTCATTTCCTTTAGATGTACCCAGAAGTCATCAACATTCCTGCTCTCTTCAGGAAATTTCATGTTAGGTTTGAAACAGTGACTCACCGACTCAAGTAGTAGTTTGTAGATTACTCCGTGCGATAGCAGGACCTCTTAACGTTGACTTTTCGGAGTTGTGGCAACTCTCTTGACATGTTCACACTGCGTCTAAATCCAGATGTCACTCCGCTTCTGAGTGAATGAACCTGCTGAGTACAAAGAGTTTGATTATTTATAAGCTGATGATCACATTTACATTAATTTTTCATAACGTAAAGAATAGCCTTTGATGGTAATTTTACCAAAAATCATTTTTTGTAATATTGTTTCCTAATAAATGGAGCAATTTTGGTGAGTTTCTAAAGAAAAGCACCCAGCAACAATATTCATAGTTATCTAAACTTATTTGTTTAGATCATTTCTTAACTTTTTTAAACTTTTTTTTAAAAGTGCACCTTATTTATGGAAATCTAGTAGCACCACTTAAAAACAACAAAGAAATCAACTAATTATCAGGTGTAAATTTGTAGTTTGTCAACTAAATATGGAAACATAGGAGTATCACTTAAAAAAAAAAAAAAAAAAACTAAGAAATTGATTAATTATCAGGTCTAAATTTGTAGTTTAACAATTAAACTACGGAAATCTAGGAATATTACTAAAAAAAATAAGAAATTGATTACTTATTAGGTCTAAATTTGTAGTTTATCAATTAAATATGGAAAAATAGGAGTTTCACTTTAAATAAACAAGGAAATTGAATAATTATCAGGTCTAGATGTGTAGTTTAACAAACTACAGAAATCTAGGAATATTATTTAAAAAAAAGAAGAAACTGATTAATTATTAGGTCTAAATTTGTAGTTTAACAATTAAACTACGAAAATCTAGGAACATTACTAAAAAAAAAAATAAGAAATTGATTACTTATTAGGTCTAAATTTGTGGTTTATCAATTAAATATGGAAATATTGGAGTTTCACTTTAAATAAACAAGGAAATTGAATAATTATCAGGTCTAAATTTGTAGTTTAACAATTAAACTACAGAAATCTAGGAATATTACTTAAAAAACGAAGAAATTGATTAATTATTAGGTCTAAATTTGTAGTTTATCAATTAAATATGGAAATATTGGAGTTTCACTTTAAATAAACAAGGAAATTGAATAATTATCAGGTCTAAATTTGTAGTTTAACAATTAAACTACAGAAATCTAGGAATATTACAAAAAAAATGAAGAAATTGATTAATTATTAAGTCTAAATTTGTAGTTTATCAACTAAATATGGAAATATAGGACTATCACTTAAAAATGAAGAAATTGATTAATTATTAGGTCTAAATTTGTAGTTTATCAATTAAATATGGAAATATAGGAGTTTCACTTAAAATAAACAAGGAAATCGAATAATTATCAGGTCTAAATTTGTAGTTTAACAATTAAACTACGGAAATCTAGGAATATTACTTAAAAAATAAGAAATTGATTATTAGGTTAAAATTTGTAGTTTAACAATTAAACTATGTAAAATCTAGGAATATTACTAAAAAAAACGAAGAAATTAATTATTAGGTCTAAATTTGTAGTTTATCAACTAAATATGGAAATATAGGAGTATCACATAAAATAAACAAAGAAATCAAATAATTATCAGGTCTAAATTTGTAGTTTAACTATTAAACTATGGAAATCTAGGAATATTACTTAAAAAAAATAAGAAATTGATTAATTATTGGGTTAAAATTTGTAGTTTAACAAATAATTTCATAAAATTAAGGTTGAACCACTGATGTCACATGGACTATTTTAATGATATCCTTACTTCCTTTCTGTGCCTTGAATGTGTCAGTTGCGTTTCTGACTATGCAGGGTCAGGAAGCTCTTGGATTTCATAAAAAATATCTTAATTTGTTTTCTGAAGATGAATGAAGGTCTAACAGGTGTGGAACGACATGAGGGTGAGTAAATAATGACAGAATTTGCATTTTTGGGTGAACTATCTCTTTAAAAATCAGTCAAAAATATCAGTTGATCTCTAGTTAATACATCTCAGGTCACTATTTTATCCATTGTCAAAATACTTCAAACTTCACGAGTTAAACTGGCATCCATGTTTCTTGCTGTGAGATGCTAAATCAAAAAGTTACCAGAAATAACTGCGTTTTCTACACACATATACTGTAGCTATTTCAGGGAATGCATGTGACACACACTGTTCTTGATATTTCTCAGAGCAGTCCTACAAGTAAAAACTGAATTCCTGGGGTTACAGAAAAAAATAAAAAAGATGTTTTAAAGTAAAGTTTCTCGGAAACCTGCGAAAAAGGCAAAAAAGATGCAAAGCAAACAATTCGACATGTTGTCAAGAGCCAACGCATGTGTGCAAAGACAGGGTGTAACTCAATGACTTCATCAGAACCGACTGCACAAGGCCAAAGTTTTAGGTCAAAATATTGGCAAGACGAGGTGGAGCCCAATAAACGCATCCAAATAAAAGATTCAAACACACACACACAAGAGTCCAGCTGGACTGCAAAACCCAGAATAAAACAGCTTGTGCATTTTTCTGTTGTAATTGTGCCTGCTGGTTTTGATTATTGAAACATTAAATCATAACACGTACAGCCCATCAAGAAAAAAAAAAACAATTAAAAGTAATGAAGACGTGACAAGTTTGTTTCCTTGACAACCTGGTACGTGTGTGTTATTCCGTCTGGTGGGGTCGTGAAAGGGACGGTCGCTTACTTTACCACACACACACACACACACATATATATATATTTATATCCCCATCTGAAAAAAAAAAAACAACTAAGTATCTTTTCCATTGTCTTCTTCCATTCAGCTACAAAAAGCCTGTTTTTAATCTCAGAGAAGTAAACAAACCACAACATTTCTGCGGGGTTATTAGCGATGGATATATCAGCCAGGTGATTAATCGGACGATATTTGGCCATTTTGAGATTATTGGCAGGTTATCTTGAGGTTAGTGCAAAGCCCAGATTTACTAGCTTGGCTGATGTATCAATGTGTAATAAACCAGACGAGATGTACGCTGAGATTTTGTGGTTTGCGATTGAAAACAGACTCCCTTCCACAGAGCGTGAAACCACTGCACAATGTGATGCAATCACATCCAATTATATGATTTTTTTTGTTAAATAACCAATTACGTAAAGCAAGACGTGGATTTTTTTACTGCCAAATGACTGGAGGAAATCAAGAAATGAATGTTTCAAATATGAAATAACATTTCACCGATGCATTTCCTTTGCAGAAAGCAAAATAAATTCATAAATTCAAAAAAAGCATAAATTGTTTAGTATAAATTTACATTTATGTTTAGGTGCTGCCGCACTAATTAAAATCCTTACTATTCTGAGCTACACAACGGCATTTTCAACTAAAAACAAAAAACTTTTAACATATTTTGGCCGTTTATTTACACGACAATGCCATTTTGCAGAGCCTGACAATGCAAACTTTTAAAAATGGGTTTCAAAGTGCAAGTTTTGGAAAATTATACCATTATCGTCTAAACTACAAAAACACGGTCAAGTATCGTGTTCAGTCTATCAGCGCACAGCAATTCTTTACAAAGTGATATCACCATCTACTGGTCTGGCATGCATAATACAGTGTTTTTAGTCGTTTTCGCATTCCTGTTTTTTTTGTTGTAACAACGTTGTCGTCTATGTACGAAAAACAAAAATGCAAGTACATCGTTGTGTAAAGGGACCTGTAGTGTAGCTAACTAAAGTTTTTAGTTAAATGGTAGCTTGCTGAGCTAAAACTAATAATTACGTTGTTTCCCCAAAATTGATTTTTAAGGCTGCTGTGCAATGTGATGCAATCACAACCAGTTATACGATTTTTTTGTTAAATAACCAATTACGTGAAGCAAGATGTGGATTTTTTTTTACTGCCAAATGACTGGAAGAAATCAAGAAATGAATGACTCAAATATGAAATAAACCTTTCACTGATCCATTTCCTGTACAGAAAGCAAAATAAATTCATAAATTCAAAAAAAAAAAAAAAAACATAAATTGTTTAGTGTAAATTTACGTTTAGGTGCTGCCACACTAATTAAAATCATTAATATTCTGAGCTAGATTAGCTTAAATGTAGCTAAGTTTTGTTAGTAACTTAAGGGGCGTTTACTAAAATTTTTAACTAAAAACAGAAAACTTTTAACATGTTTTGGCCGTTTATTTACACGACAATGGCGTTTTGCAGGGCCTTAAATCGCAAACTTTTAAAAATGGGATTCAAAGTGCAAGTTTTGGAAAATTATAGCATTATCGTCTAAACTACAAAAACACGGTCAAGTATCGTGTTCAGTCTATCAGCGCACAGCAATTCTTTACAAAGTGATATCGCCATCTACTGTTCTGGCATGCATAATACAGTGTTTTTAGTCATTTTCACGTTCCTGTTTTTTTTTTTTTGTTGTTGTAACAACGTTGTCATCTATGTACGAAAAACAAAAATGCAAAAGAAAAAAAAATCCATTTTACATACATCGTTGTGTAAATGGACCCGTAGTGTAGCTAACTAATGTTTTTAGTTAAATGATAGCTTGCTAAGCTAAAACTCCAATTACGTGAAGCAAGATGTGGATTTTTACTGCCAAATGACTGGAGGAAATCAAGAAATGAATGACTCAAATATGAAATAAACCTTTCACTGATGCATTTCCTGTGCAGAAAGCAAAATAAATTCATAAATTAAAAAAAAAAAAGTTAATTAAAATCATTAATATTCTGAGCTAGATTAGCTTAAATGTAGCTAAGTTTTGTTAGTAACTTAAGGGGCGTTTACTAACATTTTTAACTAAAAACAGAAAACTTTTAACATGTTTTGGCCGTTTATTTACACGACAATGGCGTTTTGCAGGGCCTTAAATCGCAAACTTTTAAAAATGGGATTCAAAGTGCAAGTTTTGGAAAATTATAGCATTATCGTCTAAACTACAAAAACACGGTCAAGTATCGTGTTCAGTCTATCAGCGCACAGCAATTCTTTACAAAGTGATATCGCCATCTACTGGCCTGGCATGCATAATACAGTGTTTTTAGTCATTTTCACGTTCCTGTTTTTTTTTTTTTTTGTTGTTGTAACAACGTTGTCATCTATGTACGAAAAACAAAAATGCAAAAGAAAAAAAAATCCATTTTACATACATCGTTGTGTAAATGGACCCGTAGTGTAGCTAACTAATGTTTTTAGTTAAATGATAGCTTGCTAAGCTAAAACTCCAATTACGTGAAGCAAGATGTGGATTTTTACTGCCAAATGACTGGAGGAAATCAAGAAATGAATGACTCAAATATGAAATAAACCTTTCACTGATGCATTTCCTGTGCAGAAAGCAAAATAAATTCATAAATTAAAAAAAAAAAAAGTTAATTAAAATCATTAATATTCTGAGCTAGATTAGCTTAAATGTAGCTAAGTTTTGTTAGTAACTTAAGGGGCGTTTACTAACATTTTTAACTAAAAACAGAAAACTTTTAACATGTTTTGGCCGTTTATTTACACGACAATAGCGTTTTGCAGGGCCTTAAATCGCAAACTTTTAAAAATGGGTTTCAGAGTGCAAGTTTTGGAAAATTATAGCATTATCGTCTAAACTACAAAAACACGGTCAAGTATCATGTTCAGTCTATCAGCTAAGTTTTGTTAGTAACTTAAGTTTACTAAAGTTTTTTTTGTTGTAACAACATTGTCGTCCATGTACGAAAAACAAAAACACACACACAAAAAAAAAATAATTGTGTAAACGTACCCATAGTGTAGCTAAAATGAATAATAAAGTCGTTTCCCCGAGGCTATGTTGACGCTAGTGCGTTTTCGTTTTAAAACGCGCAACGTGTACTTGACGACCGTGTAAACAATAACATCATGCTTATTGTTGTACCCATAGATATGTATAGGTAGATTCCCCATTCGACAAGCATGTAGACGCGTCCGCCATCTAAATTATAGAGCATCTACCTATACATATATAGTTGTACCTGCATATATGGTTGTACCTGCATGAATGGTCATGTGACACGCGTTTTCAGTTGTGTAGTGTAAACGGAGGATCATTTTCATTTTAAAACAAAGCTTTAAAACGAAAACGCACATGTGAACAGGGCCTAAATATTGTTTAGAAATTTATATTGTTAGATAATTTTGTTAGTAGTTTGTAGGAGGGAAACTCGACTTGTATGGCTTAATATAACAAACAATGTCTCTTACTAAAATATGTAACAGAAAACCCATGAAAGATTTACGTTATGTAAAAATTTCACATTGTTTTATACATATTTTAGACTATGGGGGGCACCATTATTTTGATTTTTACCGCAACACAATTTGGAAAATAAAATACTGATATGATGACCACAGCTACTGAAAGAGCTAAACGGATATCGAGTGAAATCCGCATTGAGAAACTCAACATTGCATCGGCATGTTTACATGCTGCCAGTTTTCAGTGCCTCAAAATGCGAACTTTTGAAAAACGGTAACACTATCGTCTGAGCGTAAACTATGGAAAAACGGTGACGTATCACGTTTTCAGTCTATCGACGTATAGCATTTCTTTACAAAGTGTAGTCGCCAACTACTGGCCTGGTATGCATAATACAGTGTTTTTAGGCATTTTCGCACACGTTTTTTTGTTTGTTTTTGTTTTAAAGGAGAAGTCCACTTCCAAAACAAAGATTCACATATAATGTACTCACCCCCTTGTCAGCCAAGATGTTCATGTCTTTCTTTCTTCAGTCGTAAAGAAATTATGTTTTTTGAGGAAAACATTTCAGCTTTTTTCTCCATATAATGGACTGATATGGTGCCCCAATTTTGTACTTCCAAAATGCAGTTTAAATGCAGCTTCAAACGATCCCAAATGTGGTTGTATACAATCCCAGCCGAGGAAGAAAGGTCTTATGTAGAGAAACGATCGGTTATTTACATAATAAAAAAAATACAATTTAAATCCTTTTTAATCTCAAATGCTCGTCTTGCCTTTCTGTCCCTGAACTCTGTGTATTCTGACTCAAGACAGTTAGGGTATGTCAAAAAACTCCTACGGTATTTTCTCCCTCAACTTCAAAAATCATTTAAAAAACATCCTACATCACTGCGGAAGTTCTGACGCAGTCTTTGCAAAGTGAACATGCAAAGATGATCAAACACCCTTAACAAAAAAGGTGAAACATCAATGTAAGATTATTTTGAAGTTAAGGGAGAACATGAGATGGGAGTTTTTCGACATACCCTAACTGTCATGAACCGGAAAAAAAACAGAGTTCAGGGAGAGTAAGACAAGACAAGCGTTTGGCATTAACAAGTATATAAATTGTATTATTTTTATTAAAATAACCGATCGTTACACTAGATAAGACCCTTCTTTCTCAGCTGGGATCATTTACAACCGCATTTGGGGTCGTTTGTAGCCGCATTTAAACTGCATTTGGAAGTTCAAAATTGGGGCACCATATCAGTCCATTATATGGAGAAAAATGCTGAAATGTTTTCCTCAAAAAACAATTTCTTACTACTGAAGAAAGACATGAACATCGTGGATGACAAGGGGGTGAGTACATTATTTGTAAATTGTTGTTCTGGAAGTGGACTTCTCCTTTAACAAAGTTTTGTCTACATATGAAAAACTAAAACGCAAAGCAAAAAAAATGTGGCCGTCAGGTGGCAATGGATATAAACATGGGCTTTAACCAAATGCCATACCGTCGATTTTTTGCCACAAGGAGTCTAAACGTTCCTGGATATTGAGCGAAATCTGCGCTGAGAAACTCCTTCAGTGGCTGTGGCGTCATGACAAGCGTCTGCATTTTTACCTCCTGCCAGGATGGCATCTATCGTTTCTTGTCTCCGCCATTTGTAAGCTCTTTTAGTAGCGGCAAAGACATCAAGACTAAAGTGGAGAGAACAAAGACGCGGGTCTTCAGGGAAATTTTATTCATCCACAGGCATCTTCCAATTCTTTTCTCTTCTTCTTATCGCTAAGAAAGCAGTGAAGACTTTCAGCGCTTCTCTTGTTGCCATTCGAGTGAAAATCACAACCAAAAGCCATGCAATGTGGCATCACATCAGTATTTTATTTTCTCAGTTGTATTGTGGTAAAAATAGCAACAGGTAGCGGCAGTAGCTCACCGAGTGCAACCATTTCCCATCATCGAAATAATGGCGCCCCCCATAGTCCAAAATATGTATAAAACAACATGAATTTCATGTTTCTACTACATAATTTAGTAAGAGACATCATTTATGTTAGATTAAGCCATACAAGTCTTAATAACCTTTCTCTCTTTAAATGGGCTGTTTAACAGTAGTTTGAGACAGTAACAAGCTAATAATAATTAATAAGAATAAAGCATATTACCAGAAACAAATTTCCACATATCTTCAGTTGCTTTTGTTAGAAGCTTGTACAGAACAATTTTCTCATAGAAATTACTATAAATTAAAAATGACAAGTTTAGTAAGTAATTTTAGTAAAAGCAGTGAGACTAAAATAGTATTTTCTTGTAAAATGTACTCCAATAATCTCTATTTACAACATTAAAATCTTCATAGATTTTTTTTTTTAATTACATTTTAAATTAGTAGCTTGTATCTTAGTTTCAACGTAACTTCCCAAACATTAAAATTCTTGCGAATTACAACCTCCCACAGAAAAATCCTTGGTTTTATTGTCCCGCATATAGTTTTCCTATCGGATATATCCAACACCTGAGGTTACATCAGTGACGGGATATGACCTCATCGGATGACTTCCTGCATCCTGCGCAATTCAGACAAAGGGAAGTGCTGTTTCCGTGTTTGGATTTGCTCACTTCCCAATGGTCATGAACGAGAAACACTGGAAGCTTTTTAAGACCTCTTACAAAAAATACTACGGTTTTACCGTGGTAAAATGATGCTATCAGATGGTAATACAACAGTACTTTTATATATATACTATGGTATATGTTTAATACACCACAATGTGTGTCCAAAAATATGGTTTTATTATGGTAAATGTTATAAAAGCAGGGTAAAACCATGGTATTTTTTTTAGTTATTGTTGAGGAAACACCTAACTAAAAATACATATTTATTTTCAAGCCAAAGTTTTATAATAGCATTCTAGTGATGGTTTTCCACACACAGAGCACACTTACACATTTCTTTGATTAATTATTAATGCAACCAAGGCGTTTTCTCAGATTCATCTGAAGTGGCCGTCAGCAGCAGAAGATGAAGATGAATTTGTGTTCGGTCAAACAATAAATCACAAACACTTTGAGTTCAAAGAGCCAGCAAAAAAACTCACACTCAGCCAAATTTCATATTTACTGATGAAATAAAATGAAATGTCAATCAGTGGCAGAAACTGAAAGAATTTCTTTAAAATTTAAATAAATGCCATTTGGTTTGATATTTTTCCAATGACGTTTATGCTTTTTTTAAAACTGTCTAAACACATTTTAGGCCCACTGTATCTACAATCGACGTTTCGTTCCATATTAGAGGATCTAGCTGGGAATCTAGGGCAGACGTGTACAGAAAAAGACTGGAATACAATGAAGAAAGTGCACACAGACACACACTTACACCTCGATTCGGTCGTTTGAGATGCATGACTGAGGGAAACTTGGCTGGAAAAGAGCAAAAAAAGAAATCATTAAAACTTGAGAAGTAAGATAGAAAGCGATAAGGAAGAATAGTTGATGGTTCAGCTTTATAATTTGACACCATTTCTATTTCAGGCAGAGGAACGTGTGCTTTGGATGGCTTGAAGCGCGAGTGTGTGTCGCAGGGGTCATGAGGGTCAAAGAATCACCTCCTTTGACGTCATATATCCCCGCAGGCATCAGTAGAAGGACTACTGTGGTACAACATTAGCATAACCTTCATAAAACACTGAGAAATTGCAGTGAAAAGTTCACATCCATGCAGCCAATCCAATATGTTTCTATAACTAGCAAATGAGTCCGAGTCAATTTAGTGACTTGGTTCGTTTAGGCAAGTTGCTTCAACAAACTGGTTCCAAAAATTAAATTAGTGTTGATATTTGTTTGTTAAGGTCTTGAGAGTGATTTTAGTATGTCACTATGCGGTTGGCAAGGTTTTCAGAATGTTTTTAAATTGTCGCCATGCAGTTGTTAAGGTTTTCATAATGTTTTAAGTATGTCGCTATGCCGTTGTCAAGGTTTTTGAAATGTTTTTAGATTCTTGCTATGCGGTTCTTAAGGTTTTCGGAGTGATTTTAGTATGTCGCTATGGAATTTTTAAGATTGTTTCTATTTAGTTGTTAAGGTTTTCAGAATGTTTTAGATTGTCGCTATGTGGTGGCTAAGGTTTTCCGCGTGTTTTTAGTATGTCGTTATGTGGTTGTCAAGGTTTTCATAGTGGTTTTAGTATGCCGCTCTGCGGTTGCTAAAGTTCAAACCTTAACAACCACATAGCGACAATCTAAAAACATTCTGAAAACCTTGACAACCGCATAGCAACATAGTAAAATCACTCCGAAAACCTTAACAATCGCACAGTGACAATCTTAAAACAATTAGAAAACGTTGAGGTTTAATCATAGCGACAAACAACCAAAAAAACCCCCGAAAACCTTGACAACTGCATAGCGACAATCTAAAACCATTCTAAACCCTTGAAAACTGCATAACATACTAAAACCACTGTGAAAACCTTAGCAACTGCAGAGTGACATACTAAAACAACTATGAAAACCTTGACAACCACATAGCGACAATCTCCTGTAAAACGTTCCAAAAACCTTAACAACCACATAGCGACAATCTTAAAACATTCCAAAAACCTTGACAACTGCATAGCGACATACTAAAAACATTCTGAAAATGTAACAACTGCATATCGACAATCTAAAAACATTTCGAAAACCTTAACAACTGCATAGCGACAATCTAAAACCATTCTAAACCCTTGAAAACCACATAATATACTAAAACCACTGCGAAAACCTTAGCAACTGCAGAGTGACATACTAAAACAACTATGAAAACCTTGACAACCACATAGCAACAATTTACTGTAAAACTGTCCGAAAACCTTAACAACCACATAGCGACAATCTTAAAACATTCCAAAAACCTTAACAATTGCATAGCAACAATCTAAAAACATTTTGAAAACCTTGACAACTGCATAGCGACATACTCATCAATATTAACACTAATTACATTTTTTAAACCAGTTTGTTAAAGCAACTCAGTTGCCAAGGTTTTCGGAATGTTTTTAGACTGACGCTATGCGGTTGTTGACGTTTTCAGAGCAATTTTAGTATGTTGCTGTGCAGTTTCATAGTGGTTTTTAGTATGGCGCTCTGCGGTTACTAAGGTTCAATCCTCAGTGACAATCTAAAAAAAACCCCCGAAAACCTTGACAACTGCATAGCGACAATCTAAAACCATTCTAAACCCCTGAAAACTGCATAACATACTAAAACCACTGCGAAAACCTTAGCAACTGCAGAGTGACGTACTAAAGCAACTATGAAAACCTTGACAACCACATAGCGACATACTAAAATCTCTTCGAAAACCTTAACACACACATAGCGACAATCTTAAAACATTCCGAAAACCTTGACAACTGCATAGCGACATACTAAAAACATTCTGAAAATTTAACTGCATATCGACAATCTAAAAACATTCCGAAAACCTTAACAACCACAAAGCAACAATCTTAAAAATTCCGAAAACCTTGACAACTGCATAGCGACAATCTAAAACCATTCTAAACCCTTGAAAACTGCATAACATACTAAAACCACTTCGAAAACCTTGACAACCACATAGCGACAATCTACTGTAAAACATTCCAAAAACCTCAACAACCACATAGCAAAAAACATGCAATTTCATAGTGGTTTTTAGTATGTCGTTCTGCGGTTTCTAAGGTTCAAACCTTAACAACCACATATGTTTTTGAATGTTTTTAGATTGTTGTTATGCGTTTTTTGAGGTTTTCGGAATGTTTTTAGATTGTCGCTATATGGTTATGGGTTTTTGGAGTGATTTTAGTATGTTGCTATGCGGTTGTCAAGGTTTTCGGAATGGTATTAAAATGGTGCTATGCAGTTGTTAAGTTTTTTTGAGTGGTTTTAGTGTGTAGCTGTGTGGTTTTCGGAGAATGTGCGGTGGCCAGTAATTTCTAAATAGCTTTAATGCAGCTATTTGAATTGTTTTAGCATGCTGTTATGTGGTATATATGTTTAATATGTTGTTTTCGAATTGGTTTTAGTGTTGTTTTTGTAGTGAATTGTGTTGTTATAGAATACAATAAAGCTAATTTCGATATAATATATATTTTCCATACAGATGGAAATGTATTAAATCAATAATCTACACAGAAAATACAAACATGCCATATCAACAAGTTTTTATCAAAATAAATATGTGAATAAGACTAAATGAATTACTAAAAAGAATCAGTTCAGAAGAATGATTCATCACTCTTGGTAGAATCTGCTCATCTAAACATTATCGCAAGACATGTGCTTGGGTTTTGACACTTTTACATCAAAATAACACTGCTGACAAAACACAGCTGACAATCTTTTAGTATCTCATTGTGTAATAAGTCTGTACACCCATAAAACAGGAAGTCACAGACACAGATTGTTTTTAAACGTTTCTCCCTTTTGGATTACGAAACACTAAAGCTGCCAGAAAGCTCCAGTAGAAATAAAGACAAACATTGTTTATGGGCAACTAATGTTTCCAATTTGTCGTTATGGCCTGTGGACTGCAACTGTGCTTCCTTTTAAACTGATAAACGGATTAAAATAGTGTCCGTTGGCACCTTAACGACGGTTTCATCACATCTGTGTCTCTGGGGAAACGAGGAATAGATTTGAGAACATGTGTCTGCGTCCACCCTGAAAACAGGATCATTAAAGCCATTTCCTGAGCACAGCCCTGCATTGCTTCATCAGTCTGTCCTGCGCTGGACTGGAGAAGCACAGCTGTCCGGAGTCTGGGATATCAGAGCATCACACTGCAGCTTCTTCTGGCCAAGAACCACATACTTGAGGCATCATGTGACAAACAATACATCAAACCACAGCTGTGACTGTCAAACAAAAGAGTTTCAAATCTTTCAAACTATTAGTTCCTCTTCTATGTTGCTATGCGGCCGCTAAAGTGTTCTGAGTGGTTTTCACATGTTGCTATGTAGTTGCTAGGGTGAACTGAATGGCTCTAGCATGTTGTTATGGTCATCTGAGTGCTGTAGCACGTTACTATGTGTTTGCCAAATATTTTAAGTAGCTTTAACATGTGACATGTTGCTATGCAGCTGTTAAGGTGTTCGGAGTGGTTTTAGGGTGTTAAGGTTTTCATAGTTGTTTTAGGGTGTTGCTATGCAGCTGTTAAGGTTTTTGGGGTGGTTTTAGGGTGTCGCTATTTGGTTGATAAGGTTTTTGGAGTGGTTTTAGTGTGCCGCTATGCGGTTGTTAGGTTTTTTCGGAGTAGTTTTAGGGTGTTATGGTTTTCAGAGTAGTTTTTGTGCGTCGCTACACAGTTGTTAAGGTTTTCAAAAAGGTTTTAGGGTGTTAAGGTTTTCAGAGTAGTTTAAAGGTGTTGCTATGCAGTTGATAAGATGTTTGGAGTAGTTTTGGAGTGTTGCTATGCAGTTGTTAAGGTTTTCGGAGTGGTTTCAGGGTGTCGCTATGCGGATGTTAAGGTGTTTAAGTTGGTTTAGGGTGTTAAGGTTTTTTTCATAGATGTTTTAGGGTGTCACTATTTGGTTGATAAGGTTTTTGGGGTGGTTTTAGTGTGCCGCTATGTGGTTGTTAGGTTTTTCGGAGTAGTTTTAGGGTGTTATGGTTTTTAGAGTGTTTTTTGTGTGTCGCTACACAGTTGTTAAGGTTTTCAAAAAGGTTTTAGGGTGTTAAGGTTTTCAGAGTAGTTTAAAGGTGTTGCTATGCAGTTGATAAGGTGTTTGGAGTGGTTGTAGGGTGTTGCTATGCAGTTGTTAAGGTTTTCGGAGTGGTTTTAGGGTGTCGCTATGCGGATGTTAAGGTGTTTGAGGTGGTTTTAGGGTGTTAAGGTTTTCATAGTAGTTTTAGGGTGTTGCTATGCGGTTGTTAAGGTTTTTATAGTAGTTTTAGGGTGTTGCTATGCGGTTGTTAAGGTTTTTGGAGTGGTTTTAGGGTGTCGCTATGCGGATGTTAAGGTGTTTGGGGTGGTTTTAGGGTGTTAAGTGTGTCATAGTCGTTTTAGGCTGTCACTATTTGGTTGATAAGGTTTTTGGGGTGGTTTTAGTGTGCCGCTATGTGGTTGTTAGGTTTTTCGGAGTAGTTTTAGGGTGTTATGGTTTTTAGAGTGTTTTTTGTGTGTCGCTACACAGTTGTTAAGGTTTTCAAAAAGGTTTTAGGGTGTTAAGGTTTTCAGAGTAGTTTAAAGGTGTTGCTATGCAGTTGATAAGGTGTTTGGAGTGGTTGTAGGGTGTTGCTATGCAGTTGTTAAGGTTTTCGGAGTGGTTTTAGGGTGTCGCTATGCGGATGTTAAGGTGTTTGAGGTGGTTTTAGGGTGTTAAGGTTTTCATAGTAGTTTTAGGGTGTTGCTATGCGGTTGTTAAGGTTTTTATAGTAGTTTTAGGGTGTTGCTATGCGGTTGTTAAGGTTTTTGGAGTGGTTTTAGGGTGTCGCTATGCGGATGTTAAGGTGTTTGGGGTGGTTTTAGGGTGTTAAGTGTGTCATAGTCGTTTTAGGCTGTCACTATTTGGTTGATAAGGTTTTTGGGGTGGTTTTAGTGTGCCGCTATGTGGTTGTTAGGTTTTTCGGAGTAGTTTTAGGGTGTTATGGTTTTTAGAGTGTTTTTTGTGTGTCGCTACACAGTTGTTAAGGTTTTCAAAAAGGTTTTAGGGTGTTAAGGTTTTCAGAGTAGTTTAAAGGTGTTGCTATGCAGTTGATAAGGTGTTTGGAGTGGTTGTAGGGTGTTGCTATGCAGTTGTTAAGGTTTTCGGAGTGGTTTTAGGGTGTCGCTATGCGGATGTTAAGGTGTTTGAGGTGGTTTTAGGGTGTTAAGGTTTTCATAGTAGTTTTAGGGTGTTGCTATGCGGTTGTTAAGGTTTTTATAGTAGTTTTAGGGTGTTGCTATGCGGTTGTTAAGGTTTTTGGAGTGGTTTTAGGGTGTCGCTATGCGGATGTTAAGGTGTTTGGGGTGGTTTTAGGGTGTTAAGTGTGTCATAGTCGTTTTAGGCTGTCACTATTTGGTTGATAAGGTTTTTGGGGTGGTTTTAGTGTGCCGCTATGTGGTTGTTAGGTTTTTCAGAGTAGTTTTAGGGTGTTATGGTTTTCAGAGTGTTTTTTGTGTGTCGCTACACAGTTGTTAAGGTTTTCAAAAGGGTTTTAGGGTGTTAAGGTTTTCGGAGTAGTTTAAAGGTGTTGCTATGCAGTTGACAAGGTGTTTGGAGTGGTTGTAGGGTGTTGCTTTGCAGTTGTTAAGGTGTTTGGAGTAGTTTTAGAGTGTTGCTATGTGGTTGTTAAGGTGTTCGAAATGGTTTTAAGGTGTTGCTATGCGGTTGTTAAGGGGTTTGGGGTGGTCTTAGGGTGTCACTATGGTGATGTTAAGATGTTTGGGGTGGTTTTAGGGTGTTATGGTTTTCATAGTCATTTTAGGGTGTTGCTATGCAGTTGTTAAGGTTTTCGGGCTGGTTTTAGTGTGCCACTATGCGGTTGTTGTTTCAGAGTGGTTTTCGAGTGTTATGGTTTTCAGAGTGATTTTTGTGTGTCGCTATGCAGTTATTAAGGTTTTTAAAAAGGTTTTAGGTTGTTAAGGTTTTCGGAGTAGTTTTAAGGTGTTGCCATGCAGTTGTTAAGGTTTTCTGAGTGGTTTTAGGGTGTTGCTATAAGGTTGTTAAGGTTTTTGAAAAGGTCTTCGAAGTGGTTTTAGGATGTTGATATGCAGTTGTTGAGGTTTTCGGAGTTGTTTTAGGGTGTCTCAATGTGGTTGTTAAGGTTTCCAGAGTGGTTGTAGGGTGTCGCTGTGTAGTTGTTAATGTATTCGGAGTGGTTTTAGGGTGCTACCATTTTCATTTTGGTTTTAGAGTGCCTCTATGTGGTTGTTAAGGTTTTCTGAGTGGTTTTAGGGTGTTGCTATAAGGTTGTTAAGGTTTTTGAAAAGGTCTTCGAAGTGGTTTTAGGATGTTGATATGCAGTTGTTGAGGTTTTCGGAGTTGTTTTAGGGTGTCATTAAGAGGTTGATAAAGTTTTTGGAGCGGTTTTAGTGTGCTGCTATGCGGTTGTTAACTTTTTCAAAAAGGTTTTTTAGGGTGTTAAGGTTTTCAGAGTTGTTTTAGGGTGTCTCAATGTGGTTGTTAAGGTTTCCAGAGTGGTTGTAGGGTGTCGCTGTGTAGTTGTTAATGTATTCGGAGTGGTTTTAGGGTGCTACCATTTTCATTTTGGTTTTAGAGTGCCTCTATGTGGTTGTTAAGGTTTTCTGAGTGGGTTTAGGGTGTCGCTATGCAGTCGTTAAGGTTATCGGATTGGTTTTAGGGTGTTAAAGTTTCAGAGTGGTTTCAGTGTGTCGCTATGTAGTTGTTAAGGTTTTTTGAGTGGTTTTAGGGCGTTATGTTTTTCAGAGTGGTTTTAAGGTGTCGCTATGCAGTTGTTAAGGTTTTTTGAGTGGTTTTAGGGTATTAAGGTTTTCAGAGTGATTTTATCATTGCTATTTGGTTATTAGGGTTTTCGGAATGGTTGTAGTATGCCGCTATGAGGTTAAGGTTTTCTGAGTGGTTTTAATGTATCGCTATACATTTCTTAACATTTTCTGATTGGGTTTTAATCCATTGCTATGTGGCTGTTAAGGTTTTATAAAAATGTATTTACTTTTTAAACACAAATGCTCATCTTCCACTAGCTCTTCGTCCACAACTTCACGCATTACGTAATCACGTTGGAAAGGTCACGCGTGAAGTAGACTGAAGTACCAGCCCAGTGTTTACAAAACAAAGTCAAACGCCCTCTACAAAAAAAAAAAAAAAAAAAAAAAAAAAATGGATAAAACAACAATGTTGGACGATTTTGCAGTTAAAGGAGAGGAAAAAAAGGAGAAAAACTAAAAACGCATGACCTTTCCTACGTGATTACATAATGCATGAAGTCATAGATTCACATTACAGAGTTGGTGCAAGACGAGCATTTGTGGTTAAAAGGTATACAAATGTTTATTTATTTTTTTTAAATGGCAGATAAGACCCTTATTCTTTGGCTGGGATCGTGTAGAGCCCTTTGAAGCTGCAATGAAACTGCAATTTGGACCTTTAACCCATTGATCCCCATTGAAGTCCCCTACATGGAGAAAAATCCTGCAATGTTTTCCTCAAAAATCTTGAATTGAGAAAGACATGAACATCTTGGGGGACATGGGAGTGACTAAACTAACAGGAATTTTTTTCTGGAAGTGAACTAATCCTTTAATGTGTTCTGAGAGGTTGGTGTACAGTGAGTCTTGCCAGTCTGGGTTGTTCTGTAGACTTGGTTTGGACATTATCCAACCTCCAACCTCTAACATACCAGTCTCTGGTTCAAGACCAGTAGGTTTTAGGAGAACAGGAGCGATTATTCCTGCCCAGAACCAAACCTGGCACCAGAATCGGCATGCCAGTGATGGAAAAAGTCTGCATTTGATATGCGAAGACAAATTCAGGCCTGTTCCCGAAGGTTTTCAGAGGTACACTTAAGATTGCAGGATTTAAAATACCCTATAGCTTAAACCCCTCCGTTTTTATCTCCAAATTCCCTCCTTTAACAGCAAGCTAATAACTCAGCAGTGAACAAACGGAGGGAAAATGAGACATAGGGAGGTCTTCTGCTGGGCAAAAAAATGTGTTCGTATGAGGGTGGAACTGTACATCCGCAGAAATGAGGTCAACAAAACCTCTCGCTTATTTCTAATTTTCTCCAAAATTGCCCAACATCTTGCAGAGGCTCCCCGACCAACAGTTCCCAAACACATCTGGACCACAGCGAGCCAAAATTCGCTTCTAATCCGTCCAGTTTTCCTTGGCTCTGAGGATTTGCAACAATACTGCCAAAAACCATAAAACAAACAGTAGGTTAAACCCAAAAATCCCCTATTGCAGACATCAGAATTCACAAAACACAGAGTTTGTCTAGCAAAAAGAGAGGGAGATGTCTCAGATTTAGACGCAATCATGTCAGAGACGCTATCAGATTATTGATTAGCGGCTGGCAGGAGCTGATAAGACCCTGCGACAGCTCGGATTTGAGCCCGCATGGCATCCCGGTTGGCTCCTGCCTGATAATATGGGATTCACCGGTCTGAGTCCGAACGCTCCCAGAGACTTGCTGTCATTGTTGGCATAAGGGGATATTGCAAGCATGTCACGGACAAATCTGATATCTCTTTGTTTATTTCAGGTGCACTCATTAAAATACCCCGACCGGATTCCTCCCGCCTCGGATCGCTTGGCTCCTCTCCTCCGTTCCTCCATCTCTCCGTCCCTGAGGGCGTAATAATCTCTCCCATCTCAGAGCACATTAGCATCACAATTAAAAGCATATTTAACCCTTTAACACACAACATACTCTGCTGTCTGGAGGGAAGTGCTCGCAGCTGAGAAAGATGTAGATGATTCAGATCCATATTTGCAAAAACAAAAGGTTAAACAAGATAATTGCGTTTGTTAATTAGAAGAGGTTAAACATGATTGTGTCTGTTAATGAGAGGTATGGGGTGCTTTCTATGCATAGGGTACAAAGCAGTGTCAAGTTATTTTCTTTAAAGCAATAAGTAAGGTGGTTATAGTATTTTAAATGTACCTGATAAAAATTATTCTTTATATTTAATTTTTTATATTTTTTTTAAATAATTAAAATTATACAAAGACACACATGTACATTAAAATATTAAAAAATACAATTGCAATACAATAATTACAATAGCTATTTTTACAATAATTGAAATATTAAAAATTATTTGAAATAATTAAAAAAACATATCTATAAATGTATATAATTTTTTTTTATTATATTTACGTTTTTAACATTTTAAAACAAAATTATATTTTAAAGATGCCTGAAATATTAAACATGATTTCAAAAATAAATAAAAATAATATTCTGTTATAAACTCTATTTTGTGCCATAACTGCTCTCTCTTTCTCTGTCAAACTGCACCGTACCAAACCATGATGGCAGCCATTCATAAACTGAATAAACTTATCTGAAAGGGTTTTTCTTTAGAGAACAGAGGCTGATCATGGCTGTGTTTGGGAGAGAGAGTGAAAAAGACCCCCTTCCTATGTCTTTAATACTGTTTAGCTAATAAAATCAGCTCTGGGTTAATGAAATCTGTCCTGGGTTAATGGAATCACTGCTCATATTCCATTAGTGTTCCAGACTCCGCCCACTCACAGAATTCTCTGCTTTCTGATTGGTCACACCCTGTGTTGAAGTATTCCAATGCACTGCCCATTACAGCAGTAATGGACAGGGTTTGCAGTCAAATGAACAGCTGATGCTAAGGAAAATTTTGAAATTCAAAGGTTAAAAATACAAAATCTCATTCAGTTTAAATACGGTATACTGAGACACCACAACCATGCTTTGTGGTAAATAATGTGACACAAAAGAATCAATGAAGTTTGACATCAATAGTCACACCTGATGTGGTGTGTAAAACACACAAAGAATGACAATAGAGAGCTATAACAGAGGTTAAAAACATAATAGCATGTGATACGTTTTTGCTTCTGAATAAAAAATAAAAGTTATTGTGACTGTTTATCTCACAATTCTGACTTTTTTTTTTTTTAAATCAGAATTGCGTGATATAAACTCACAATTGCAAGAAATAAAGTAGCAATTGCAGCATAAAAACTCATAATTCTTGAAAATGCGAGTTTGTATCTCGCAATTCTGTTTTTTCCGCAAAACTGTGAGCTATTAAGTCCAATTCTGAGAGGGAAAAAGACTGATATGCGGGTTTTCTATCTCACAATTCTGACATAATGACTCACAATTGCATGTTACAAAGTCACAATTGCGAGATATAAACTTGCAATTCTGAGAAAAAAAGTCACAATTACAAGATATAAACTTACTATTTGTGTGATAAACTCACAATTCGAATAAGAGTCACAATTGTGAGATATAAATTCACAATTCTGAGAAACAAAGTCAGTCATTAGATATAAATTCGCAATTCTGAGAAAAAGTTACAATTGCGAGATACAAACTCGCAATTCTGAGAAAAAGTCACAATTGCGAGATACAAACTCGCAATTCTGAGAAAAAGTTACAATTGCGAGATACAAACTCGCAATTCTGAGAAAAAGTTACAATTGCGAGATACAAACTCGCAATTCTGAGAAAGTCACAATTGCGAGATACAAACTCGCAATTCTGAGAAAAAGTCACAATTGTGAGATATAAACTCGCAATTCTGAGAAAAAGTCACAATTGTGAGATACAAACTCGCAATTCGAATAAAAGTCACAATTGTGAGATACAAACTCGCAATTCTGAAAAAAGTCACAATTGTGAGATATAAACTCGCAATTCTGAGGAAGAAAGTCACAATTGATGAGATATGATAAACTCACAATTCGAATAAGAGTCACAATTGTGAGATATAAATTCACAATTCTGAGAAACAAAGTCAGTCATTAGATATAAATTCGCAATTCTGAGAAAAAGTCACAATTGCGAGATACAAACTCGCAATTCTGAGAAAAAGTCACAATTGCGAGATACAAACTCGCAATTCTGAGAAAAAGTCACATTTGCAAGATATAAATTCACAATTCTGAGAAAAAGTCACATTTGCGAGATATAAACTCGCAATTCTGAGAAAAAGTTACAATTGCGAGATACAAACTCGCAATTCTGAGAAAAAGTTACAATTGCGAGATATAAACTCACAATTCGAATAAAAGTCACAATTGTGAGATACAAACTCGCAATTCTGAGAAAAAGTTACAATTGCGAGATACAAACTCGCAATTCTGAGAAAAAGTTACAATTGCGAGATACAAACTCGCAATTCTGAGAAAAAGTTACAATTGCGAGATACAAACTCGCAATTCTGAGAAAAAGTCACAATTGCGAGATACAAACTCGCAATTCTGAGAAAAAGTCACAATTGTGAGATACAAACTCGCAATTCTGAGAAAAAGTCACAATTGTGAGATATAAACTCGCAATTCTGAGAAAAAGTCACAATTGTGAGATATAAACTCACAATTCGAATAAGAGTCACAATTGTGAGATATAAATTCACAATTCTGAGAAACAAAGTCAGTCATTAGATATAAATTCGCAATTCTGAGAAAAAGTCACAA
Organism: Cirrhinus mrigala; assembly: GCA_036247105.1. Lineage (NCBI taxonomy): Eukaryota > Metazoa > Chordata > Actinopteri > Cypriniformes > Cyprinidae > Cirrhinus > Cirrhinus mrigala. The sequence continues at coordinate 26,314,722 of CM070028.1, forward strand.
TTGCGAGATACAAACTCGCAATTCTGAGAAAAAGTCACAATTGCGAGACACAAACTCGCAATTCGAGAAAAAGTCACAATTGTGAGATATAAACTCGCAATTCTGAGAAACAAAGTCAGTCATTAGATATAAATTCGCAATTCTGAGAAAAAGTTACAATTGCGAGATACAAACTCGCAATTCTGAGAAAAAGTTACAATTGCGAGATACAAACTCGCAATTCTGAGAAAGTCACAATTGTGAGATACAAACTCGCAATTCTGAGAAAAAGTCACAATTGTGAGATATAAATTCACAATTCTGAGAAACAAAGTCAGTCATTAGATATAAATTCGCAATTCTGAGAAAAAGTCACAATTGCGAGATACAAACTCGCAATTCTGAGAAAAAGTCACAATTGCGAGACACAAACTCGCAATTCTGAGAATAAGTCACAATTGTGAGATATAAATTCACAATTCTGAGAAACAAAGTCAGTCATTAGATATAAATTCGCAATTCTGAGAAAAAGTTACAATTGCGAGATACAAACTCGCAATTCTGAGAAAAAGTTACAATTGCGAGATACAAACTCGCAATTCTGAGAAAAAGTCACAATTGTGAGATACAAACTCACAATTCGAATAAAAGTCACAATTGTGAGATATAAACTCGCAATTCTGAGAAAAAGTCACAATTGTGAGATATAAACTCACAATTCGAATAAGAGTCACAATTGTGAGATATAAATTCACAATTCTGAGAAACAAAGTCAGTCATTAGATATAAATTCGCAATTCTGAGAAAAAGTCACAATTGCGAGATATAAACTCGCAATTCTGAGAAAAAGTCACAATTGTGAGATATAAACTCACAATTCGAATAAGTCACAATTGTGAGATATAAACTCACAATTCGAATAAAAGTCACAATTGTGAGATATAAATTCACAATTCTGAGAAACAAAGTCAGTCATTAGATATAAATTCGCAATTCTGAGAAAAAGTCACAATTGCGAGATACAAACTCGCAATTCTGAGAAAAAGTCACAATTGTGAGATATAAACTCACAATTCGAATAAAAGTCACAATTGTGAGATATAAACTCGCAATTCTGAGAAAAAGTCACAATTGTGAGATACAAACTCACAATTCGAATAAAAGTCACAATTGTGAGATACAAACTCGCAATTCTGAGAAAAAGTCACAATTGTGAGATATAAATTCACAATTCTGAGAAACAAAGTCAGTCATTAGATATAAATTCGCAATTCTGAGAAAAAGTTACAATTGCGAGATACAAACTCGCATTTCTGAGAAAAAGTTACAATTGCGAGATACAAACTCGCAATTCTGAGAAAGTCACAATTGCGAGATACAAACTCGCAATTCTGAGAAAAAGTTACAATTGCAAGATACAAACTCGCAATTCTGAGAAAAAGTTACAATTGCGAGATACAAACTCGCAATTCTGAGAAAAAGTTACAATTGCAAGATACAAACTCGCAATTCTGAGAAAAAGTTACAATTGCGAGATATAAACTCACAATTCGAATAAAAGTCACAATTGTGAGATACAAACTCGCAATTCTGAGAAAAAGTCACAATTGTGAGATACAAACTCACAATTCGAATAAAAGTCACAATTGTGAGATACAAACTCGCAATTCTGAGAAAAAGTCACAATTGTGAGATATAAACTCACAATTCGAATAAAAGTCACAATTGCGAGATACAAACTCACAATTCTGAGAAAAAGTCACAATTGTGAGATACAAACTCACAATTCGAATAAAAGTCACAATTGTGAGATACAAACTCGCAATTCTGAGAAAAAGTCACAATTGTGAGATATAAACTCACAATTCGAATAAGAGTCACAATTGTGAGATATAAATTCACAATTCTGAGAAACAAAGTCAGTCATTAGATATAAATTCGCAATTCTGAGAAAAAGTTACAATTGCGAGACACAAACTCGCAATTCTGAGAAAATGTTGCTGTTGTTTTTTTTGCATCACAATAATGAGAATTTTTTTTTTTTTTAACATTCTGGTAATGATAATTCAACTACATTATTGTTAACTAAAACACCAAATATATATTTTTAAATTAAATAACACAAAGACACCACAAAAATTAATTTTCCAATCACACAAGGGTTCTTTTTCTTTCTTTTTTTTTACGTTTGCGTACATTTACAACACTTCAGCACAATTTCCTGCGTCTCATTCACCCACACTTTAATTTAAGCAATTTAGCACTCTGAAATGGCTTTCGGATCACAAATTGCGCTCTACAAAAAAAAAAAAAAAAAAAAAAAAAGTCCTTTTTGCATCATTCTCTCTGATTTGCATAATTCCTTCAGTACTAAACAACGCATGTGCACATAAACAACGTTATCAGTTCGTTCTTCGCAAAATTCCTCCCCGAATCTTGAAAGTTGCAATGTTTGTCTTGGATTATTCCCTTTCGCAGACATTCCCCTTGTAAGCCTGATCTTTTAATAACAATAAACATTATTATATATTCATGACCGTCTGTTTTGCTTCCCGCACAGCACCAGAAACAAACGTCTCTCTCTCGTCCCCCGCACACACACAGGCAGAGTCTGATCTTCATCCGTGGTTAACACACGGCATAATTACACCATTCCGTGCTTAATGAATGGATTAAATGTGAAAGCACTCTTCGGATACACGGGGGCTCCTTTTCCTTGCCCTACAGGGTCACATGAGCACACCCAAACAGCTCTTCACACTGACAGCGTTTTCTAAAGAGCCCATTATTGGACTGGACCTATTCATTAGCGGGGGAGAGACGGGCTCGTCTGCAGCAGGCAGACAGGTGGGTCGACAGACAGGCGCGATGAAGGTGAATATGGTGAATATTGTTGGAGACAGCTGGCTGATGGACTGATAATGACCCGAGTGTGTCTATGTCGAGCTTTTTCCCTGTCGCTGCATTTTGGTCCATCACTCCTCGCTGGGGTGAGGGTAAAATGTGCGTCATTTCACAAGAGAGTCTCTATTAAAAATAAGAAATTATATTTGTGAAAATACCATTTTAAGACCATTAACATTTTTGCCATTGTAGAATTATTTTTATGGAAATAACAAAAATTCTCATTATTTGACTTTATTAACCCTTTTTATTTATTTAAAAATTCCCATTATTGTCAATAGTTTCTTTTTATTAAATATATATTAAAATAAATTCTACTCCATTAATTGAAAGCAGTACAACAAATATTACAAGGTGTAGTAAGAATAAATACTTACTTAAAAGTATATATCTCTATCTAGCTATCTAGCTATCTACTATATATATATATATATATATATATATATATATATATATATATAGATATAGATAGATAGATATAGATATATTTGTTTTTATTTTATTCTTTTGCATTATGGTTATTATGAAAATTCTTTGTTAAGCAAAACCATTAAAAATCATTTTCATTGAATAAAATAAAGCTAAAATATAAATATTCAAAGAAAATTTTACTAAAAAAAATAAAAAAATAAAACCCAAAATTTCCATTATTCTCCAAGGTGACGTTTTAAATTATATATATATATTAAAATAAAAATGTACTACATAAATTAGCTATACATTTATGTATGTATTTATTACAAAAATTCACATTATACTCAATAGTGATTTTTTTTTTAAATCAGAATGATATTTTTACTTTATGGTAATGAAAGTTCAATGTTGTTATTGTTGACTAAAAGTTTTAAAAAAAATTGTTTTCATTAAATGAAACAAAGATGAAATATAAGGCTAAAATATAAATATTCAATGGAGAAAAAAAAAAAAAAAAAAAAAAAAAAAAACACACTTCCAAATTTCCATTATTCTCAAATGTGATTTTTTTTTTATTATATATACATATTAAAATAAAAACGCATTACATAAATTAGAAGCTTTATTTAAAAATTCCCATTATTCTCAATAGTGATTTTTTTATTAAATGTATTTTAAAGTAAAAAGTACTACATTAATTAAAAGCAGAACAACAATGTATAAATACTTTTATTTACTGTATATTTATATATTATAGTTTTTTTTGTTTGTTTGCTTTTTGCAATGCGGTTATTATGAGAATGATATTTTTACATTATGGTAATGAAAATTCAGTGTTGTTATTGATAACTTAATAAAAACAAATCAAAGTTTAAATTTTAAATGAAACAAAGCTTAAATTAAATAAAGCTAAAACATAAATATTCAATGAAAAATTTAACAAAAAAAAAAAAAAAAATTCCAAAATTCCCATTATTCTCAAATGTGATTTTTTTATTATATATAGATATTAAAATAAAAATGTATTACATAAATTAGAAGCTTTATTTAAAAATTCCCATTATTCTCAATAGTAATTTGTTTTATTAAATGTATTTTAAAATAAAAAATACTACATTAATTGAAAGCAGTACAACAATGTATAAATACTTTTATTTACTGTATATTTATACATTATAGTTTTTTTGTTTGTTTTTTTTTTTGCATTGCGGTTATTATGAGAATGATATTTTTACATTATAGTAATGAAAATTCAGTGTTGTTATTGTTAACTAAATAAAAATAAATACAAATTTAAATTTCAAAATGAAACAAAGCTTAAAATAAATAAAGCTAAAATATAAAAATTCAATGAAAAATGTAACCAAAAAAAAGCCTTTTCCAAAATTCCCATTATTCTCAAAGGTAATTTATTTTTAATATATGGAAAAAATATTAAAATAAACACATACTACATAAATTAGAAGCTATAAATTAGCTACAAATGTATTTCAAAATTCTCATTCTCAATAGTGTTTTATTTTTTAAAACATATTTAAAATAAAATGTACTACATTAACTGAAAGCAGCACAACAATGTATAAATACTTGTATACATTGTATATTTATATATTATAGTTTAGTTTGCTTATTTTGCATTAAGGTTATTATGAGAATTCTATTTTTACATTACGGTAATAAAAATTTAGTGTTGTTATTGTTAACTAAAACCATTCAAAATAATTTTCAACGAAGTGAATTAAAGCTGAAATTAAATAAAACGTTAATATTCAATGAAAAAGCCGTTTCCACAATTCCTGTTATTCTTACAGGTGATTTGTTTAAATATATATATATAAATATATTAAAATAAAATGTAATACATAAATTAGAAGCTAGAAATGAGTAAATCAGTACAACAAATACTACCAGGAAGTATAAATATACTATACGGATATGAGAATTATATTTTTTACATTATGTAATGAGAACTCAGTGTAATTTGTTGTTAACTAAAACTATAAAAAATGATTTCCATGTAACATTTTCAAACTGAAAGCCGAAATAAAATAAAATATAAATATTTGATGAAAAACACAAAAGAAACTTGAACAAAAATCTTAAAAATATATGAAAATTAGAAGTAAATCAGAAGAAATAAAATAAGCTTAAAACACTAAAAACACTAAAAGCTAAATATAATACAGCTAAAACATATTTGTCAAAATGAATAAAAATAAATAAAAGAGCGCATAAAATGACAAACTAAAAAGAAAACTAAAAATATATATAAAAAAGCTCATTCAAAATATTAATAAATACTAAGTATTTAAATAATACTAAATTAATACTGTGAGAAGAAATTTGCTTTATTATTACAAAAAATAACATCACAATGCCAAAACATCTTAGTAGTACATGGATTTTAAGCTAAATATAATTACAAATTTTTTGTCTTATGTTTTTGCCATGAAATATGACCCCGAACATGTTCGTGACAGGCTCTGTGATATTCGCTCCGGGAATTCTTTGTTTCTCGGACAATCTTTCTCTCAACGCCGATCCCATTATGATAAGAGACTCCTGGCTAATTGAGTGATTAGCGAAAAGCGACTGGTATTATCACACGCACACGCTATTTAGTCCAACACACGACCTCAGAAATTAATTCGTTTTGTACAGAAGGGTAAAGAAAACCTCTCAGATAATTACACACGCTCACATCAGCAAATAGCAAGGCAAAAACATACAGCTTCGATCCCCCAAAGACTTACCGTTCAGTCATCGCAAAATTAGCATGACCTTTCTTCTTAGCATCTCACTAACAGTTAACTCATCTTTCCAGGTTATCAAAATGAGGACTTGACACTTTCAGACGCACATTTTTCTAAACGCACACACTTTTCTAAATGCATAACAGACTGACAAAACGAACAATCGAACGGAAATGAAACAAAGCGTGAAAGAGTATGATTGGATTGAGAGTCATAATGCTAATGCTCACAGTAGCAGGACAGGTGTGTGTCAACCTCCTACATGTGAACATCGCTCACACACAGAGGCCAAAGAGCGGAGCAGATGGCAGAGATGAAGAGTGAGAGTGACTGTGTGTGGCCAGAGCAAAAGGCAGAGGCTTCAGCATATGGTCAGCTGACGGCCCGCTGTGAGAACATTTACCATTGTGTGTGAGCTAATGATGGCGTCCTTCGTCCTCTGTAATTTGTGTGTTTACCAGCGTGAAATAAAGTGTTGTCTTCAGTCACATAAACACAAGCAATGACTCACGTAAGGGATCACGTAGTCATCTGGTTAGTCATTAACTCAAAATAAATCCCAATGTGAGGTGGAGAAGCGTCGCATCACTCTGAGGTAGAGTTAGAAGCCAAGAACCGGTTCTTATTCAGAACCGGTTCTTTCTTCCGTTAATTCTCGCACGTGCTTTAAATCTTCTGATGTGAACGAAACACCGTACTAAAAATAGCCTATCTTGACGGAAAATATAAAGCTCTGCCAGCCTAATCACAAAACAAGTGAGTTTTATTGTCTGGTTCTTCTTAGAGAATCAAAAACATTTGATTCCTGAATGAACGATTCTTATGATCCTGCTGTTAAGCGATTCAAAAACATACAGCTGACAACTGATTTCTGACTTAAAGGAGAAGTCCACTTCCAGAATAAAAATTTACATATAATGTAGTCACCCCCTTGTCATCCAAGATGCTCATGTCTTTCTTTCTTCAGCCTTAAAGAAATTATGTTTTTTGAGGAAACATTTCAGCATTTTTCTCCATATAATGGACTGATATGGTGTTTAAACTTCCAAAATGTAGTTTAAATGCGGCTTCAAACAATCCCAAATGCGGTTGTAGACGATCCCAGCCGAGAAAGAAGGGTCTTATCTAGTGAAACGATTGGTTATTTTCATAAAAATAATACAATTTATATACTTTTTAATGTCAAACGCTCGTCTTGTCTTGCTGTTCCTGAACGTTTTTTTTCTGGGTCGTGACAGTTTTCCCATCTCATGTTCTCCCTCAAATTCAAAATCATCTTATATTGCTGTTTTACCTTTTTTGTTCAGGGTGTTTGATCAACTTTGCTTGTTCAAAGACTGCAGCGATGTAGGATGAATTTGAAATGATTTTTGAAGTTGAGGGAGAAAATACGATCGGAGTTTGTCGACATACCCTAACTGTCTTGAGACAGAATACACAGAGTTCAGGGAGAGCAAGACAAGGCAAGCGTTTGACAATAAAAAGTATTTAAATTGTATTTTTTTTAGTGAAAATAACATTGTTTCGCTGGACAAGACCCTTCTTCCTTGGTTGGGATCATTTACAACCGCATTTGGGATCGTTTGAAGCCGCATTTAAACTGCATTTTGGAACTTCAAAATCAGGGGACCATATCAGTCCATTATATGGAGAAAAATGCAGAAATGTTTTCCTCAAAAAAATATTTCGTTATGGCTGAAGAAAGAAAGACATGAACATTTTCGATGACAAGGGGGCGAATACATTATCTGTACATTTTTGTTCTGGAAGTGAACTTCTGATTATTATACAGCGTGACCACTGTAGTCCAATTCTTAAAGCAATGACTCTTATGAGCCAGTCCTTTTTAGTGAATCAAAAACATACAGCACGACAAGTAAAGTTGAATTCCCAAATAAATGGCTCTTATGATTCAGTTCCTGACTCTAAAACATACAGCGCAACCAGATGATTCCTGAACGAATGACTCTTTTGAGACGGTTTATGTAGTGAATCAAAAATATACAGTGCTACAAGTGAAATCCAGTTCCCAAATCAATGACTCTTATGATTCAGTTTCTGAATCAAAAACATATACTGCAACCTGAACGAATGACTCTTTTAAGACAGTTCCTTGGGTGAGTCAAAACATATAGCTCAACTAGTGCAGACTGGTTAATGAACAAATGACTCATATGATCCAGCTCTTTTTTCAAAATTATACAGCGTGACCAATGTAGTCCAATTCCTGAACTAGTGACTCTTATGAGTCGGTTCTTATGGGTGAATCAAAAACATACAGCGCGACAACTGAAGTCCAATTCCCAAATGAATGTCTCTTACGATTCAGTTCCTGAAACTAAAGCATATAGTGCGACCAGATGATTCCCGAATGAATGACTCTTTTGAGATGGTTCTTTTTAGTGAATCAAAAACATACAACATGACAACTGAAGTCCAATTCTTGAATTGATGACTCTCATGAGATGGTTCTTTTTGGGAATCAAAAACATACAGTGCGACAACTGAAGTCCAGTTCCCAAATGAATGACTATTACAATCTATTTTTTTGAACCTAAAACATATAGCCCTACCAGTAGTTTCGATTCATGAATGAATGAATGACTCTTCTGAGATGGTTCTTTTAAATATATCAAAAACATATAGCACAAGTGAAGTCCAATTCCCAAATGAATGACTCTTATGATCCAGTTTCTGTAGTTTGATTCCCAAACAAATTACTTTTATGAGCTGGTTCTTTTCGGGAGTCAAAAACATACAGTGCGACAAGTGAAGTCCAACTGACAGATAAATGACTCTTATGATTTAGTTCTTGAATCAAAAACACACAGCATAACCAATAGTTTGATTCCTGAATGAATGACTCTTTTGAGACGGTTCTTTTTAGTGCATCAAAAACATACATCACCACAAGTAAAGTCTGGTTTCCAAATGAATGACTCTTATGATCTGGTTACAGAATCTAAAACAACAGCACAACCAGCTGTTTCCCGAACGAATGACTCTTACAAGCCGGTTAACAAATAATGCTACTACCTATCAGATTATGCTACCAACACTGTATTTTTCATACTGTAAGGTTAGGTTTCGGGTTGGGGTAGGTATACACCTTAATAAAGCCTCACACTACATTTTTCGCTGTCGAATTATGCTAACATCTGTTTTAATGGGACGTAGCAAAATTTGACAGGGTAGCACAAATCATCAGAACACTGGTTCATTTTAGTGAATCAAAAACATACAGCGCAGCAAGTGAAGTTCAATGCCCATTCCTGAATCTAAAACATATACCACAACCATCTGACTCCCGAACAAATGCCTCTTTTGAGACTGTGAATCAAAAACATACAGCATGACAACTAAAGTCCAATTCTCGAACTGATGACTCTTATGAGGCGGTTCTTTTTAGTGAATCAAAAACATACAGCACAACAAGTGAAGTCCAAATCCCAGTCATGAATCTAAAACATATACCACAACCAGCTGATTCCTGAACAAATGCCTCTTTTGAGACCGTGAATCAAAAACATGACAACTAAAGTCCAATTCTCGAACTGATGACTCTTATGAGGCGGTTCTTTTTAGTGAATCAAAAACATACAGCACAACAAGTGAAGTCCAAATCCCAAATGAATGTCTCTTATGATCCAGTTCCTGAATCTAAAGCTTACAGCATGACCAGTAGACCAATGCAGTCCAATTCTTGAACGAATGACATACAATTTGGTATTTGGATCAAAAACATACAGTGTGACCACTGCAGCCCAACTTCCAATCTCATGACTCCTATGAGATTGTTCTTTTTGGTGAGTCAAAAACATATTGCTCAACTAGTACAGCCTGATTAATGAACAAATTACTCTTATGATCCAGTTCTTTTTGGGAATCAAAAACATACAGTGTGACCACTGCAGTCAAATTCTTGAACTAGTGACTCTTATGAGATGGGTCTTGTTGGTGAATAAACAACATACAGCACAACAACAGAAGTCCAATTCCCAAATGACTTTTATGATCCAGTTTCTGAATTTACAACATATAGTATGACCAGCTGATTCCCCAATGAATGTCTTTTTTGAGACAGTTCTTTTTAGTGAATCAAAAGCGTACAGCGTGACCAGTGCAGTCCACCAATCTTGAACAAATAAGTCATATGACCAGGTATATTGGCCCAACGGCCAATCTAATGACTCTTATGAGACGGTTATTTTGGTGAATCAAAAACTTATAGCTCAACTAATGCAGTCTGATTCATGAATGAATGACTCTTATGATCTGGTTCTTTTTGGGAATCAAAAAGACAGCGCAGCGTAGTCCAAATCCTGAATAAATGACTCTGATACGGTTCTTTTTATAGAATCAAAAACATACAGCAGTGCAGTCCAATTCTTAAATAACTTGTATGATCTGGTATTTGGATCAAAAACATACAGCACTACCAATGAACAATGAAGTTCAATTCCTTTTCAATTCTCTCTTTTTATAGAATCAAAAACATACAGCAGTGCAGTCCAATTCTTAAACAAATAAATCTTATGATCTGGTATTTGGATCAAAAACATACAGCACTACCAATGAACAATGAACTTCAATTCCCAAATGAATGTCTCTTATGATCCAGTTCCTGAATCTAAAACATATGGTGCGACCAATAGTTTAATTCCTGAATGAATGACTCTTTTGAGACAGTTCTTTTTATTGAATCCAAAAAATGGGCTACAGCACAACTTGGTGCAGTCTGAATTCTGAACAAATCACTACTTTTGATCAGGTTCTTGAATCAAAAACATACAGCGTGACCAGTGTAGTCCGATTCCTGAGCTTGTTCTTTAAAATGAATAAGATGCATACAGTATTACCACTGTAGCTTGATTCCCACACAAATGACTCTATAAGCTGGTTCTTTTTAGTGAATCAAAGGTTTTTGTAATAATGGCCATTACTGACTAAACATTATCACTTCTTACCAAAAATATAATAAATGCACATAAATTGTTGCTGTTATTTGAAACAGTTGTTTATTATGTGACAAGAACGAGCACGGTTTAGCCTAGTTTAGGTTCATTTTATGCAAATTTCTGACTGCAGAATGTTGCGCTTGACCAATCAGAATCAAGTAAATATACGATATATATAACTCGTTTCGATATTCCGGTTAACCTACAACATTTAAAATAAAAAAAAAACGTTTTTTCTTCAGTCATTTCAAAAAGAAAATAATTCATATAATTAAATGTTGAATGCAAGTACAGGATGAGCTTTGAGGCCGAGCGATCGGCCGCGCGCATTTTTGTGCACAATAAACGCGCGCTCATGACAAACGTAAACTCCACCGCTCGTGATCTGCCTTTGGAAGTCTTTGTGAGCGTTTAATTGTACAGGTAGCTGTTCTGTTGCGTTCTGCTTTGTGTCCCTAGGTTTTGATCACACAAATCTACACACATACACACACACTGTCTATTGTCTGTTTCCTCTGTCTGTATTCTGCAGCTGTGCATGACTGATTCTCTCAGCCTCAGGATTTACAGAACAAAGCTTTGCAGACAGCACCTATTGATCCTGCATCTTGTGTGTGTGTGTGTGTGTTTGGTCTGGGTTACAGGGACACAGAATGGGAAGTGACATTTCTCACACTTGCACTTCCTTGGGAAGAATGACTGTTTCAAAACGTGAGCTGCCTTGCTGTCTTTCCCTACAAAGGCAGCACCCTAAGCGAATTACCTCGTAAATTACTGTGTTTTTGGTACAAATAGACGTCATATAAGTAGTGTATGAATCATGCTAGACTCTTACCTGATTTCAATCTAATTTAATTGCGTCACAGAATCTGATAAAAATCCTTTCAGAGAAGCTTTAACGTCGGGAGCGCAATTTATACCGCATATTAATGGTGTTTCGTATGTTTATATGACTCTTTTGAGTGAACGCATCAAACTTGCTGTCATATTTTTATTGACTGTTAAGTTTTTGGCGACGCGACCAATAGCATTAGAGCGCGGGCTTTGAAGGAGCATTTTCATTGGTTAGATGTATTGTATGGCTACACCCCCTTCGCTGTGATTGGAAAATGACCTGTTCACTGACGCTGCCTCTGGAATCTGAATAAAAAATAAAACGGTAATTACGACTTTTTATCTTACAATTGTGAATTTTATTCTAGTTTAAATCTCACAATTGGGACTTTTTCCTCTCACAATTTTCAGACTTGTCAGATATAAGTTATCAGTTCTGAGGAAAACATCAGAATTGCGAGAATTGTGACAAGCATGTTTCTGGTCGAAGGAAAAAGTTTTATCTCACTATCCTGACTTTTTTCCTCAAAACTGCAAGTTTATATCTCACAATTTAGACTTTTTTTTCCTCACAACTTTGACTTTTTATCTTACACTTCAGACTTTTTCCTCACAATTCTGAGATATAGACTCAGAATAAAGAATCTTGTTAGATATAAACTTGCAGTTACAAGATAATTTTAGAATTGTGACAAGTTTGTTTCTGCAAAGGAATAAAAATATAGAAAAGGTGATTGCGACTTTTTATCTAACAATTCTGACTTTTTTTCCTCACAATTCTGTTTTTATCTTGCAATTCAGACTTTTTCTCACAATTCTGAGATATAGGCTCAGAATAAATTCAGAATTGTTAGATATAAACTTGAAGTTACAAGAAAAAAAATTCTGAATTGTGACAAGTTTGTTTCCGCAAAAGGAATAAAAAATATAGAGAAGGTATTGTTACATTTTTCTCACAATTCTGTTTATATCTCACAATTCAGACTTTTTGTCCTCAAAACTGGACTTTTTATCTTACAATTTGGACATTTTCACACAATTCTGAGATATAGGCTCAAAAGAAAGCCATAATTGTTAGATATAAACTTGCAGTTACAAGAAAAATGTCAGAATTGTGACAAGTTTATTTCTACAAAAGGAATAAAAAATATATAGAAAAGGTAATTTTAGCTTTTTATCCAACAATTCTGACTTTTTTCCTCACAATTCTGTTTATATCTCACAATTCAGACTTTTTCTAACAATTATGAGATATAGACGTAGAATAACGTTACAAATGTGACAAGTTTGTTTCTGCAAAAGGAATAAAATAATATAGAAAAGGTCATTTTAAATGTTTATCTAACAATTCTGAATTTTTTTTCACAATTCTGTTTTTATATCTCACAATTCAGAATTTTTGTCCTTGCAAATCTGAGTTTTAATCTTACAATTCAGACTTTTTCCTCACAATTCTGAGACATAGGCTCAGAATAAAGTCAGAATTTCATTAGATATACTGTAAACTTGCAGTTACAAAAAAAAAATCAGAATTGTGACGAGTTTGTTTCAACAATGGAATAAAAAAATATAGAATAAGTAATTGTGACTTTTTATCTAACAATTCAGACTTTTTCCTTGCAATTTCGATTTAATATCTCACAACTACACTTTGCTTCTCAGAACTGCAAGATTATAACTTACAAAAATACTTTTCTTCTCAAAACTGTGAGTTTATATTTCACAATCATAATAAATAATACACATATCATCTAGAAATTCCATTTCTTCTCAGAATTGTGAGTTTAAATTGTGCAGTTCCGAAAAAAATAATAGTCGGAATTGTGAAAAAAGCGATTACCTTTACTAGTGAACAAATCTTTTTAGTTAACCGCTTCAAAAGAACTGAGTCACTGCGATGAATCACAGTTATCAGTTTTAAAGTTCAGTTGTTATTGTGGTTTTATTTGAAACCGTAAATGAATGTTTAGTTTAAAAATGATATCATCTGTTCTCCATGCTCTCTCAGATTTTTAAAATATTTTAATATTTCATTTTGTTTTGCGTGTACACTTCAACAACTGTTCTCATAAACTATGTTGTCTCCAAGTAAACAAATCCACAACAAAACATGATAGAAAGGTTCGAACGAAACATCTTGCCTCAAAACTCATGTCACAGCAGCTTCTGGAGATGACGAATTGAGCTATTTCGTGGAAGTCCTGGTAGCTTCGTTTCCCCCAAGGCATCATGGTTAGGCAGGTCAAGACAGACACCAAAAGCACAATAAAAGTCAATCACCCGTGCGGCCCGCTGCTGATCTGCACTTAGGGGCCATTAAGAATGGAATTTCAATTAGTGCCTGTCTTATCAGCGCTGTATGTATGTTTGGATGTTTGTGTTTCCAGCGGTGGGACATGATTTAATTTCCTCCCTGTCTGACAGGTGTTAAAACGACGTGTGTGAATTCACACAGCCGTCTTTATATATGTCTCAGAATAGCTGTACAAACAACTATATTTCAATATGAACCCAATATGACACTGTATCCTGTCTGAGAGACATACACGTGTGACCTTTAACCCCGCAAAAGCAATAAAACACATACAAAGAGGTTCAGGCCTGTACGTATTGATATTTTTGATGGAATCCCAAAGTGCTAAATGGTTTTGAGGTTCCGGATTCGCCCAAGAGTAAAACGCAATTCATCCAGAGATGTTTTGAACGCTACGTATTGCTTGACATTTCATTTGTCACGTACAGTAATCTTGGTCGATTAATGCAAAATGTGAGAACAACGGCGGTGACATTTACGGGTACCTGAGCACACACATACACATGCCATTAAAACCCGGCAGCCGTTCGTTTCAATATGTCGTCAAATATTCGGAGGTGTTAGAAAACAAAAACCCAGGCGAGACACAACACATCGATGGATCTTGTTATCGAATCTGCCTTGTTCGTCTCTGACATTTCCCCTGACTGTAGCCGTGTGTTCGCACATTAGAGTGTCCGGTCAACCAGAAAACATCCACCAACGATACACACGATACGAATGTAGCTTATCTAGCTTTTTTGGGCAGGTTGGCTTGAGCTACAACTCCGTTAAATTATTAACGGATGCATAATTATGAGAATGAAGAAGTTAAAATGGTAAAAGTATGTGAATTTACAATGTGTTTATAACTAGATTGGATTTTCTGAAGAAATAAGATGTATTCTAAGGTGTTCTTTGTACATTTTGCATATTTTTTTTTGATCAGGATGTACCATGAAAAACCTATTTATTTATTTAGCCTTTTTTTTGATGGATGGATGGAATTGCAGCTTGGTATTCTTTGAAGTACCTTATATATTAACACTATATATTGATAGAATATATTAATACCATAGTACATGGTAAAAAAAAAAAAAGTAGCAAGTTATTACCTTATATAAATTACCTATATATTTTTTTTTGTATGTGTAGTACCATGGTATTTACCAAAAAAACAACAATTTTTAAAAATGTTTTTACCAAAATATGTCTATTTATTAATATATATATATATTATTAATTTATAAATATTGTTAATAAAAAATATTACTTTACTATTTATATTTATATTTTATTATGAGAAAGTACCTCATTATTACGAGAAACGAAGTCATTATTATGATAAAGTATAATTTTTACAAGAAATTAAGTCATTATTATGAGAACGTTTGTCATTATTACAAATAACTAAGTCATTATTATGAGAAAGTATCTCATTATTACAGGAAACTAAGTCATTATTATGTGAAACTAAGTCATTATTATGAGAAATTAAGTCATTATTATGAGAACGTGTCTCATTATTATGAATAAGTTACTATTACAAGAAAGTTTCTCATTACTACGAATAACTAAGTCAATATTACGAGAAAGTTTCTCATTATTACAAATAAATCATTATTACGAGAAAGCATCTCATTATTACGAAAAACTTAAGTCATTACGAGAAAGTATCTCATTATTACAAGAAAGTGTCTCATTATGAATAGCTAAGTAGTTATTATGAGAAAGTATCATTATTATGAGAAATTAAGTCATTATTATGAATAACCAAGTCATTATTATGAGAAAGTATCATTATTACAAGGAATTAAGTTATTATTACGAGAAAGTTTCACTAAGTAGTTATTACGAGAAAGTATTATTATTACGAGAAAGTCATTATTACAAATAAGTCATCATTATTATGAGAAAGTTTCTCATTATTACGAATAAGTCATTGTTATGAGAAAGTTTCTCATTATTACTAGAAATTAAGTCATTATTACAAGAAAGTTTCTCATTATTATAAATATGTTATTACGAGAAATTATTTCATTACAAGGTACTAAGTCATTATTATGACAAAGTATGTCATTATTACAAGAAACTTTCTCATGATTATGAGACTTTTTTCTGAATATTATTACTTTTTAACTCATTAGGAGAAGATATCATTATATTAAGGAACTAAGTGATAATTATGAGAAGGTTTCTCATTATTAAGACATGCAGAATCATGTTTTTTCCTCAACTGTGGCTGAAAAGGGCTTCCATATTTTAGTGCTTCAGCTTAAACTTACTTTATTTTAGTTATCGAAGTGTGAAAAAAAAAAATCTAATTTCTAAGATTTTCAAGTTTACCTTTTTCATATAATATTTAAATGTTTACTTTAGCTTTAACAAAACTATTTTTTAGTTTTAACAATAAAAACCCTGAAATTAAATGATATAATTATGATAAAATTTCCTATAATTTTTATAAAATTATACAATTATAAATCAAATATAATAACACAAATGTGCAAAATATAAATTATACGATTTAAAAAAAAATTCTATAATGTTATTTATTTATAAGCATTACAGTTAAATGATAAATTAGAATTTTAAAAATATGGAAAATTTTATCTTGTAGATTTTACAGTACTGTGTAAAGTGGCATATATTTTAAAGAATGAAAATATTACCATCTTATATCATCACTGTTCCCTAATGCTGCCTAGTAGTATTTCATTAGGGATTTTCACAACAACTGCTCATGGTTTTGTTTATATGCAGAAAAACATTCTAACAGCCACCTGACAGGCCTGTGTTATCATTCATCATCTTTTGTCTGAATTTATTCCATGTTTCTGCGTGTGATATATGAGCTATCATGCATAAAGGAAACACTATTAATGTGAGTTTCAGTCAGCCGCTGCTGTAATGAATCACTTTCACTCGGCGTTGTCTCAACGCAACAACAAAGCACTTTCACAACTCGCACAATTAATCAGGGCCACAGTGTGTGGTTCGTAATTGTCTGGATTTATCTCTGCCATAGCTGTCTGTCAGAAGCGAAAATACCGCCTGATGCTCTTGACAGTAAAAAAGTGTGTGTGTTTAGTCTGCATTCACACAAAGAAAAGATGACGGCGAGGAGAAAAGAGCGAAAATTCCGGCCTTGACTGAAGCTTGTCAATGTGGCATCTCTATAACCGAACCACAGCTTTCTTATTCATCGCATGACGACGTATTTGTCTCGGGAAAGGCACATTCAATGTTTTGAATTGACTTGAGAGAAATTATGCCCATATTTCAGCTCAAAATGAGAAAAATGAAGCTAGACCGCTCTAAGCTACAGGCCGGTGGGGTTATGAATGGAGGCTCCGGAAAGGGCTGGGTGAAGGTCATCTGAAGGTCATTTCCTTCCGCAGGGGGAAATGACCCGAAACCGCATGAATGAATTTGAAGAACACACAGGAAGAGATCCGACGCCCAAGGCAAAGTCACACATACTTGGAATGTAATAAGGAATGAGTCACTAGGAATGAGACGATGAATCTCAACTGCATGAAAAAAATATCTACTGGCTTTATGAAGAGAAGTTAAAATTCCCAACAAACAAGCAAAATAAAAAGATTTCATATCAAAAAGATTGTTTTCATTTTATTTTCGCATTTATTTTTAAGGGAAAAAATATATAATTCAATAAATATTATGGCAACATCAACAAAAACAGACATACATGGACCTCAACACACACAGAAGGCATTAAAAAAAATTACAGAAATCCTACATTAGGAAACATTTGTTTTTTTTGTTTTTTTGTTGTTTTGTTTGTTTTTTAACAGCACCTACACATCTCAACATTTACACACACCAAAATTGTTTAATACTGCCTATGTGAAAACAAATATTGCGACACAGTCGAGGAAATTCTCTCTGACCCATTAAAAACAATAAAAACGAATGTAAAAAAAGACAGTTTTTGTTTGTTTTGCGCAAGTTTTAACGAAAAGTGCAACTACAAACATGCAGCAAATGAGACTTTGCAGCTAGCTTTAAACTTCTGAAGATTTTGTTTTGAGAAACTTTTAGCACTACAAACGTGAGACGCATTTTTTTTTCCCACGGCTCTGCAAGGCAATATACTGAATTAGTTTGTTTTGAAAGAGAAAGAATGCACATTAATCACTTTTCTCAATCCTCTCGCACGTGTTTAGAAGCAGACTGCATAGTTTAGTAGAGAGAGGAGAGAATTTTTTTTATGTGTTTTTCGAAAATCTTTTTATTTTTTCTTTCCTGGACTGGGCAGACAGAAGCACAGATTTATTACGACCTTGAATTTATGTTTGAGTGTTTATTCATTAGTTCAAGTGTGCTTAAAACTTCACAGATGTCAGAAAAGGCATAAATGTTATTGTAACATTTGACTAATAATGACGATTTACAATGTCAAGCTAATTTTTTGCTGTTTTTATAGTGGTATTAGACATATGTGGCATTCACACTGACAAAAATTTAAATCGCTGGATGTCACCAACTCGCTATACTATTGGTTTCAATTATATGTTCCTACTAGGGATCAGATGATCAGTTGTCCAAAAACGGACTGGTTTAGCAAATTTATTTATTTATTTTTTATTTTTTTGATTTTTATTTGACAGGACAGTGGAGATATGACAGGAAGTGAGAGGGAGAGAAAGAGAGGGTGGGATCGGGAAAGGTCCACGAGGTGGGATTCGAACTCGGGACACCGACCATATGTCGGCGCACTGCCCACAAAGCTATCGGTGCCGACGGTTTAGCTAGATTTTTGTCTAGAATATGTTACATTCATGATATTTTTAGTTAAATTATCATGCTAACAGTGTACTGTGTTGTTAGCCAGATTAGTGGTATCTCAAGATGGTCCTCACTGCAGAACACAAGATCCAGGGGGAACCAGATCCAACTCTTCCCACCTTACATATCCCTAAACCTACCCACCTCCACCCCCTAGATTTGGATGTAAGCTCACCCCCTGGATCTTGTGTACTGCAGTGAGGGGCTACTGTTTTTTTAAAGGTACCACCCTAAGTATTGTTCCAGATTTGCATAAAGTTGAACTCTAAACAGTCTGGCCTGAAATCACCATTTCTCATTGCAAATTAATGACTTCCAGATGCTGCAAATCGCTGTCAGTGCGAATGCCCCTTCAGGGATAAGCCGAATGCAAATGAATACTAAATGCTCAGGTCAATTCTCAAAGGTCGTATTTGCACTTTCATATACCCGGTCTATAAAGACAAGCGTAACCGTGTTCTTACAGAACCGTGAAAGAAGTTCTCATTGATCCACCAAAAGCCCTCAAAAACACATCCATCATGTGCTTCAGAACGTCAAACGTTGAGTCATCCGACTTGAAAACCTTCCAGTTCTTTGGTTTTTCTTTTTCTGAATCCTAATGAACCGTAATGTGATTATGAGGAGTTATAGAGAAAACGGTGCGAGTTCAAATATACCAGCGGCGTATCCATGGTGACAGTTTTAGCTGAGCTTAGCATAAGAAAACGAAAACCACGCACACACACAAACTCGTGCTCTTGGTCTACAGAAGGAACAAAACTGACCGAGGAGGATCGAAGGAGGAGGCGATCCGTAACCACAGTGATACACTCTCGTTTCATATCCCCATTTAGCTGTACATTCTCAAAAAGAAAGAAGCGAGAGTTGTCTTTATCCAACATTGCGCCATTTTGGAAATCATCTTCCCCTTCGCTGTTCCGCCGTGCGATTGTTGATACCAACCGAAACGTGCATCTTTTAAAAATAGCTGAGCCAAAGCTCAGCGGAACTCTGGACTCAATGGTTATGTGATTCCTCTTCCTCCTTTTCCTGCAGGAGAAGCTTCCAAAAGGAATCCTCCAGAGAGGAAGCAGCTTCACGTCCAGGAGCAGGAAGGAAGGCCTCCCATTGGGTGAGAGGGTGGTGACATCCTCCTGCTGAGTGGATAAGTTTAGGAGAAGTGGTTGGGGCTGTAATATGGGTTCACGTCCGCAAGCTTATCAAGTTCTGGCAACAAGAACCCTCAAACCGGAGAGACCTTCAGGTACATTGCGTAAACGCTTCCGCTCTCCACTTTTGCTTTGTCTTTGGAGGCAATTCCAGACCTTTCTTGCACAGTCCACCCTCACCGTTTCCCAGAATGAATCTTTCCCCCCAAAGCCTTGCGTTACATTACCGTGCAACTCTTTGCTTTGTCTTTGCGTAGGTCTGTTGCCACAGCAGCTAGGTCTGGTCGACTGGGCATGTGCGAGATGCGTTTGGTGGAGCGTGCCGATTTGTTGCGCTTGATGTTTTTGTTGTTCTTATTTACGCAAGCCAATGTTGCGACATGGAAAATGTCCCGCACGCTGTTTTCAGACTGCACTGCGGAGCATTCAATATAAGGTGCGGATATCTGCTTAGCCATAGCTGAACCCTACAAGAGAAAGAGAGGATAATGAGCTTTGATATGAAACAAAACCAGAAATTAGGAGTTAAATCACAATTCTCGGTTCAAGTGCTACGATTACTGCTTGCAATTTCATCAAAATTAAGTTTAGCTTTGTGCCCAGGAAGATTTCGCGCTTTATCGCTTAGACATTTAACTTATGGATTAGATTAGTAACCTAAACCATCACAATGGTGCTGAACTGCCCTTGCAGATAAACATAATTACTCGTTAAGTAATATGATTGGTGTTAGATATCAAGCCCATGAATTGCGTCTACCCAAATTGCGAATACAGTTTGTGAGAACCACTCACCTGATCATATGACACCGGTGTCTGTCTGTGATTTGACAGCTCCACTAAAGTCGTGAGGTCTGTTCTGAGATCTGACTTGCATCCGACGAGCAGCATCTTTGTGTTAGGACAGAATTCCTGGATCTCCCCTTTCCACTGTGAAAGAAAGAGACAAAACCAACAGGGAAAGATGAAACCAACTGGCCTTGATCCATCCCTGTCTGAGAGAGGACAAAAGACTAGAACAAGTGTTTCCTGTTCCCATTCTTTAAGCATATTACGTTCCATCCCATCCCTTTTTTCCCTCGAGCACAAGAGTATTAATCTTCCTTGCTACAGGTGAGGGACATGCTTCCTGTGAGGATAAACCTTGCACTGTAATGACTGCTTTTCAGGGTGTGTATTTGTGTGTGTCTTTTCCCAACAATGCTACAGGTGATCTGCATTCCTGTCCTTCCCAAACAAAGCATTTTTTGTGTTGGTGTGGCATTAAATCACCGGATTTAATCCGGCGGGAGACAGGCAGGTACAACACAGTCATACAATTGTTCACACAAGAACACGGACACACTACATTCCCTCATTCCCATGAACCTTTTGTGCTCACCTCTGGCTCCCAGGGGCTTTAAAGTCCCGGCAGACAACACTACCCTTTTCCACCAGGTACCCACGTGTAGCCTGATCGTATTTCCGATTCTGCGACCTAGATCTCAACCGTTTTAAGACAAACTACCCGGCTGAACTTCCATTCACATGGTCTAGTTAATACCAGCATAAGGCTATCAAACCAGGGGGCCACCCTAACTGAGTGAAATAAAGCCACAGGCCATTCCAGACACCTGACCCCAGACTGAAAGTCTACAACAAGATATCCTACTCTACCAAACAAAGGATGACTTTATTGGGATGCAACAAAGAGTGGACAGATCACAAAGGAGTTGTAGAAGAATTTCTCTGAATCACAGGCAAGGCATTTAAAAGCCAATTAGACTGTCAGGAGCCAGAAAGGTCAAGCCTACAATGTGATATACAGGAAACTCCCAAAATTTAGTGCACCACACCCATGTTCGGCCCCCAGATGTCAACTACTTAAACAATAAAAAAAAAAATTTCCTTCATCAACAATGTAAAATGAAGGTGTCTCCAATCAAGATTTTCAAGTGGTCAGTTTGGAGCCCAAAAATTTGAGTGGTTGATGGGAATGTTGTTAAAGACTCCATCCCCAGTCCTAAAATCTGATTGGTTGATGGAAATATTGTTTAAGATGCCAACCTCAGACCTAAAATCTGACTGGTTGGTGAGAATATTCTTCAAATGCCTAACCCCATCCTAAAATCTGATTAGTTGATGGGAATGTTCTTTAAGACCTTAACCCCAGTCCTAAAATCTGATTAGTTGGTGCGAATGTTGTTCAAGACCCCATCCCCAGTCCTACAATCTGATTGGTAATAGAAATATTGTTCAAGACCCCATCTCCAGTCCTAAAATCTGACTGGTTAGGGGGAATATTTTTCAAATGCCTAACCCCATCATAAAATCTGATTGGCTGATTGGAATGTTGTTCAAGACCTCAACCCCAGTCCTAAAATCTGATTGGTTGGTGGGAATGTTGTTAAAGACTCCATCCCCAGTCCTAAAATCTGATTGGTTGATGAAAATATTGTTCAAGACCCTAACTCCAGTCTTAAAATTTGATTGGTTGGTGGGAATATTGTTCAAGACCCCATCCCCAGTCCTAAAATCTGATTGGCTGATGGGAATGTTGTTTAAGACCCCAATCCCAGTCCTAAAAACCGACTGGTTAATGGAAAAATTGTTCAAGACCCCATCTCCAGTGCTAAAATCTGACTGGTTGGTGGGAATATTCTTTAAAAGCCTAACCCCATCCTAAAATCTGATTGGTTGATGGGAATGTTGTTCAAGACCTCAACCCCAGTCCTAAAATCTGATTGGTTGATGGGAATGTTCTTCAAAACCCTAACCCCAGTCCTAAAATCTGATTAGTTGGTGAGAATGTTCTTCAAGACCCTAATTTCAGTCCTAAATTCTGACTGATTGACAGGAATATAATTTCACAAATAACAGTAGATGTTAATTAAAGAATATTCTATGTGTTTAGCTCACATTAAGTGTGACAAATCAATTATTACAGATTGGAAAAACATTCACCTTCTTTAAGACGCTGTCCAGGGTCTCTGGTCGGCTGATGTCAAAGCATATAATTACTGCGTCTGAGTCTGGATACGAAAGCGGCCTGACGTTGTCATAATACGGGGAGCCTGTAACATAAAAGGGTGAATTGGTCAGGAGGAAGAAAGTTCACTTGAACACAAACATGCACAAAGAACTAGACAAGGATAGTGGGTCTGTCTGGAGGACCGTCAATTTATTACTTAACCTCATTTAACTTTTACTCAGCGATGCAGTACAGACAGTAATTTGAAAGCATTCATGAATTTTTAAACCACTGAAGCCCCTTTTCAGGCATACTAAACATGAAACTTTTACACATAAATGCACACTTTTGCTTTCAGAAGGAATAAAGCTTTTAAATAAGTTTTTATTTATAAAAAAAATCTCAGCACACAGAACACTTCCAGTTCTGGAGCAATGCTAAATAATGGTTTATAATGATTTACACATTTACTTCGAATCCCTTACTGTTGTTTTCCTTAGCAAACACTAATAACTAGACTCTTGCCAGATGTAGCATTTCCCTCTTGTTTAAAACTCTAGAGATGTTTTTCTTTGTGAGGACGGACCAGTCCAGGATTTACTCTGACAGAACGAAGCATTCCCGCCCACCGCTAACTCTACCAGACACAGTATGTACAATCCACACAGAACAAACACATTTATAATGTGCCAGATTCCAGAACAGAGGTGGTGTTTATGAGAGAGAGCAAGAGAGACAGAGGCAAGGGAGGGCTGTTTAGTTTGACAGAATGATAATTCCCAGTGCCAGAAGTTAAGTAGAAAAATGTGAAGTTGAAAACACATGCAGCCGCAGGACTTTACAGCTCATATTCCAACCGCAGCTACAGGCCAAAAAACAAGAACAACTCGGACAACAACATTTCACTGTTTCACATGAGACGTCTGATTGCTTTTTTATGATTAATCATGCAATCTTTAATTAGTCAATGTAATTACCTAGAATGTAGGTCTAATTATCAAACTTATTTTGAATCTGGAAGCTATTTTTGTGTGATATATGTTAGTGTAAATATACTTTTAAGTGAGAAAAAATACCAAAAATAACATTTGTTTTGTTGTTGTTGCTGTCACTGCTTTTTGTTAGTTTTCACCCTATGCCTTTTCTGAGAGATACACAACAGATGCCCACACGCACGCATAAATGAATATACACACTACTCTCTATGCAAACCCCCACCTCACCACACACAGTTTTCTCTCTAAACAGCTCACTAAACACATTATTTTGTTACTTTGTCCAATGCAACAATACTAAACCCAAACCCTGCTGTGTTTATTTGTACAGTATTTGTGTAAGTAACAGCTAAATGGAGCGACACACACACTTGTGGAACACCATAGCTATCACAACACACACCACATTCCACAATGTGTGTGTGCGTGTGAGGGATACCGACAGCTGATGGATTCCCCAAGTGTTTAAATGCTTCTCTAAACATGTGGTGACCACGTAAAAGCACACACACACAGTAAAGAATTCTTGGGCAATGGTGTTTTTGGCTTGGATCCTTCAATGTCTTCCTAATCTACATCAAAACAAAGCAATAAACAGACACAGTTTTCTGCAAAGTACATTTAACCCCTAAGCTACGCTGTAAAACCCTTGATGCTCATTCATGTTTGAAAAAGTTGCTAACACACCATTACAAACTTTTACAAAAAGCTCTTTTCAAACTCCACATCAGTACACAAGTTCCTTCTGAATTTAATTTCCTCCTTGACTAACAAGGTAAGAAACATTTCAGAGAACATAACGGTTCACATGGCGCCTTTTTTTTTTCCCCTGGCGGCCCACCACACAATAGCTGCTTTGTGGACTACGAGAGCAAACCTTTTCTCACAGGAATGTGAGGTATGCAGGCACAAATCGTCGAGGTTAGAAATATGATCTGGTCGACAATAGTTGACCAGCTTTAAGGAGCGGGTCTGAGAGAGCCTGTCCCAGCAGGAGCCCATTGAAATGATCCCGGGAACATTTTGTTTTCGGGGGTCAGCTGATAATGAGGTCTCTCCTTGCTGATAATGGTCAAGGATTGGATTAAGGAGGTTAGATAGCAATGTCTTAGATCAGGACTTTGAAGAGACATGCAATAGCTGAATCTCTTTAGTCATCCTCTTAATAAATGTACCTGGTGTACCTGTACATCTTTGTATTAATCTGCAATCAAATGAAACTAGATTTGACATATTCCAAAGAAGAGTGGCACTTGCCTGTGCAAAACTTGGCATTCCAAGTGGTATTTTATTAGCTATAGTCAAACTGCCCACCCCTAAGTCTCTAAGATATTCTACTAGTAGTGTTTCTTGACCATAAATGGCCACTTTTCAAGATCAAATCAAATATCAAGTCTCACATTTCATTACTTCCACATTCACTAGCCTATTTTAGTGTAAAATACATCACATTGTAGAGTTTAAGACTTTTAGCTCCATGCTAGAGATTCACATTACTTTTCTGTAAGGAAATATCAATTCCGGCTTTCAGCCCACAACCTCTGATCAAGAAGTCTGATAAAAATTTCAGCTGCAAACAAGTGACATCTTAGAAGGTCATCCTATCAAACTTGCCAATTCAACAACACCATCCAATCGAACGACGTCATGACAGCATATCCGTCACCAGCCTTAGGGTGCAAGGAGATAGGACGCTTGAGGAACAATGGACTGAATTTGGGGCTATAGTTATCCGAAATGATATGCTTATTGTAAAACGTACAACTCACAAAGGAACAAAAAGATCCCAAAGCAGAGTGTGCGTATATTGATTGATCATGGTCTGACTGGTGGATAAGGAACCTTTTGAGACAGGCGTGTCAAGATCCTGGCTTCACATCTGCAGGGGGTTTCTGGTCAATAAGTGTCTGGAAGAGCAGAGCTGGGGGAAGGGGTCTGATTCCATGGAGGATCGGCTATTAGGGGATACACACACACATGCTCATGGCCATCGAGAAGATCAGAGAGCATGCGGTATCTTGTCTCCGGCAGGGTGTTATCCTGACACTTGGCCTCTTGTGTATCACATAACACACAATACATGCACATACACACTTGGGTTTCAGATTTAGAAGGACTTGCTAAGCCCTAGAATCAATATACACGAGAAAAGCCTAATGAAACATTCATGCCGCAGAAAGGAAACAGCACTTTGACTTTGGAATAATGACCAAAGATTACTCGTTTTTTTAATGGCGTGAGCGGGAATCATTTTAACAAACACAACAATGGGCAACAGTCCCAAAAAAGATGTTACGCAAGACTTGAGCTTGAGCAAAAGTAAAACAAACAAAAAGAAACACAGTTGTATTCCCCTCTTTTGTCTCAGACACAAAAACTCTCGGTCGTATCCTTTCGGAAGCGAACTGTTTTAATTCGGGATGGTACGCATGTACTCTACTGTATCAATGGGTTCCATGGCAGATCAGTGACGGATGCTGCCAGCTGAATGGTGAATGGGGTCGTGACTCAACAGCTGATTGGTGGACAATGACAGGAGCAGCTCTTGGTTGACGAGGGTGGCAGCTGTTGCAAACAAAGCAGCACAAAGAAGAGATGCCAGGAAACTATCCATTCGGGCAATTCTGGGATCAACCCCCAAATTCATAGACTGTTTAGAAACACTCAAGGCAAAGAACTTAAGATTATCCAAGGACAAATACCCAAGGTTTCCTAGTCCATATATGTCTTTCTCTCATTACCTGAAATGTGCTCAGGTGTGGTAGGAACTTGTTAAATCCTAGACTTAGGCATTTGAGAGGAAAGACCGCACACACACTGGGGAGTCTATGGAGCCTGGCTCTGACACAATAACTTACACTGTAATGAACAGCAGGCTGGATGCCCACAGCCTGACACAGGCAACTAACTACATATCCAAACGCCAGTATCAGACGGGCGGCCCTGCCGGCAGACGCCCACCGCAGACATCTGTCAGCCCAACACACTCCTGTACCTACATCACAAACCAAACTGAACCGCCCTGCATTGAATTATCATCAAATTTAGATCTAGTTTGAGCTTTGGAGATTGAGAAAATGATTCAGGATTTAGGTTATTACTCTAGATTTAACACTTGGGTCAAAATTTAGGCAAGTCCTTCCAGACTCTATTCAGGATATTAATCCAAAGTGAGCATGTGACTCCAAATGCTGGAATTGCAGCATATTGCTCTAGTTGCGGAATAGCTCAAAATTTACCATTTGGATCTATTAAATAGGCTCACATTCGCACGATTCATATTCAGAAAACTCTATATTGAGAAAATGGCATATTTGACTCTAGATTAGAACAGCTGTCTAGATATTGGTCTTCCAAATGTCCTTTTTTGGCAAAGGCTGGATTGGTGCTGGTCTAGCTAATTGACTAGCATGGCCATGCTGTTCAAAAGTATCAAGTTTTGCTGGTTAAGCTAGTTAAGAAACCAGCACACCAGCATTTGAAACACAACATAAGCTAGTGACCAGCTGTGCTAGCCTTTCAGTCGGTCAATTTAGCACATGTCATTTGATTTAGGAAATTACTCTGGCACAGGGTTTTGGATGCAAGAAATGGATCCAGATTGAGAATATGAGAAAGATTACTTGAGATTGCAGACCCTGCTGAAAAGACCAGCTTGGCTGATTTGGTGTTGGTCCATACCTGTAGTTTGGTGGCTTAACATATGCTGGTGAAGGAAATATTTGGCGCAGAACTTTAGATTTCAGACCACACACAGCACCAAACAACCTAAACCCCCAGGTTCAGGTCTGAATGCAGTTTACTCCAGATCATAGTTAAGCCCTAAACAGGCCGCCATCTAAAGCAGTCTGTCTGGCTGGACGCTTTACAGGGCCTGTGATTACCTCCAGACAGCAGGTCTGATCTCTCCTGGGTGAGCCGAGCACGAGCTCTGGAAACATACCAATACCCTACATTCAGACAGAGCGAGCCAAGACCCCACTCTAATTTGCCTGTGTGGTCACGGCTGTTTGATTTTGTTAAACGTGTGAATTGCAGCACGACCCCAGCTGTGGCAACAGTTTCGGTTTCATTTGTTTATCCAAAACATCACTTACAGCCTTTCCCGTGATGCCATCCTAACATTCCTTAAAAGTGAGGTGTCCGTGGATCATATTCCACAGATGGGTGGAGTGTGTGAGCGTGTATTAGCAGGGTGTGTGTGTGTGTGTGTGTGTGATTAAACGCTTGGCAGGCTCTCATACTGACTCAACAACCGAGAATCACTCAACTGCTCAGAAAAAGAAAGAAAAGCTATTAAACAAACCCAGATTTTTCTCCAGGCATAAACGTAAGCACTAGCAATCACATCATTACCCCGAACAACACACTGATGCATCAAAATAATGATATCTTCACTGGATTCATGAAGAAAGCCAACAAGTCTGGACATGTTTTGGATCAACAGGATTTAAATAAACTATAAATGGACATAAAATATACTAAATTAGGAACTTATATAACAAAACAATCGCTGCATAGACCAAACCCTGAATTTTTTTATTATAACAAGGCCTAAATTTACTGACTGCATTGTATATTAACAGCCACAATGTTCATTACATCATGATATAGTTTCTTGACTTTCCATATCAATTAAACTATTTATATACATTATAGCAAGGGTCTTCAAAGGGGATCTGTGATGCTACTGAATTAAATTTGACTCTAAAACACATTGTATTATTATATATTAACTTAACTCCAATCAAAAGCTGAAGTTCAGCATTAAAATACTGATACTGTAATATATGCCAAGCATCATAGATGAGGTTTAAAATGCAAGACTCAGTTTTATAAAATATGTAACAAGAAGTCCAAGCTCTGGCTGTCTATGCACGAAAGGGTCCTAAGAATGGTTGATGACCCCATACAATAGCATATATTTAGTGTATACACAATATATTTACAAAAACATAATTTGAGACTCACCTGAGGTGTCCCACAGGCTGAGCTCTATTCTCTGCTTGTCAATCTCAAAACTTGCTGTGTAATTCTCAAACACAGTGGGTACGTAATTCTAGGAAAAAGACACAAATATTACTAAACAAGTCGATTTTAAAAGGTTAAAATGTGAAAACTGAAAACACATGCTACAAAACTAAAGCACATATCGTAAAGCGCAGTTGCGCACCCACTGGATTTTACGCATCTCACCTCTGGGAAACAGTCCTTGGCAAAAACGTGGAGCAAAGCGGTTTTCCCACACTGACTGTCCCCCACAACCACGATCTTACATTTGAGGCTCTGACTCGGATCCATACCGGACTGAAGGGACAGTTTCTGTATAGATCTTCTCTCCTTCATTGATTGTCTTTACGCGCAAGTCCGCGGAAGCGCACAACGGAGAAGACACTCACAAAAACACAGCTTTCTACAATCACTCTGGAAAGGGTGCGGATTCCCTCTGCCCGTGTCCTGATCTCTCTCCCTCTCTCTCTCCCTCTCCTGCAGGGATATACATCAAGTGCTTGAATTCCAGCCCTCTCACTTTTGGGGTATGTACTGCGTTTTATATGAGCCCGGTAAACCAATAGCTGTCCTTGAAGACACCCAGAGATCCTCCCCTTTCCTTTAGTAGGGAGAGGGAAAGAGCGCACCCTGCAGGCCGTAATAAATATGACTTTGCTTTTAGCTCTGTGAAGTTTCACTGACAAAATAAACTGTAATACATTTTAAATACAAAAACATTGTGGAATGTGGCTTGTTACTTTAGATCGTATTTCATACCACAAACATTTCAAATGAGTGATACAGTAGAAGTTGTGCCCTGCCACGAATACATTTTCAAATACTCCATGTACTTTCTCTCTCAATAAAATAATACAAAAATGCTGTTTTTTAGATTAAGTAATTTTAGGTTTTTTTTCCAGATGATTTGTTTGGATATAATTTAAATGTGAAGTATTCAGAATTGATGAATATAAATTGATCACAGGAGCAGGTGTATGTTTGAATGAGGCACAAACACAGACACTAAACTGATCTAATAATCATATCATGTTGGCTGTAGAGCTGTTACCCAGGTGTGGAGGCGCTGGAGCAGAAACAGGCCTTCTGGAAGACATGGAGTCAGCGGATATTTATCTGCTACATATTTGTAACACATTCATTCCATCAGCATGTCATCAGCTATTACAGTAGATGTGAATGTGTGTCAGACCGAGAGATAGAGAAAGAGAAAAAGGGTGAGAGAGAAAAAGGGTGAGTGAGTGAAACAGAAAGAAAAAGAGAGACAGATTACTAGCAGGAAAACAGTACCAAAAAAGTACTTGGTACTTCCATGTTTGTTTGGACAGGCAGGCACCATGGTAATCTTGGGTAACAGACAGATAGAATGATAGAATGATAGACAGATTTAAAAACAACATTAGATAGATAGATAGATAGATAGATAGATAGATAGATAGACAGACAGACAGACAGACAGACAGACAGACAGACAGATAGATAGATAGATAGATAGATAGATAGATAGATAGATAGATAGAATTTTAAAACAACATTAGATAGATAGATAGATAGATAGATAGATAGAATGATAGAATGATAGACAGATTTAAAAACAACATTAGATAGATAGATAGATAGATAGATAGATAGATAGATAGATAGATAGATAGACAGAATTAAAGACAGATAGATAGATAGATAGATAGATAGATAGATAGATAGATAGATAGATAGACAGATAGACAGAATTAAAGACAGATAGATAGATAGATAGATAGATAGATAGATAGACAGAATTAAAGACAGATAGATAGATAGATAGATAGATAGATAGATAGATAGATAGATAGATAGATAGATAGATAGATAGTTAGACAGACAGATATACAGAATTAAAGACAGATAGATAGATAGACAGACAGATAGACAGAATTAAAGACAGATAGATAGATAGATAGACAAACAGATAGACAGAATTAAAGACAGATAGATAGATAGATAGATAGATAGATAGATAGAATTTAAAAACAACATTAGATAGATAGATAGATAGATAGATAGATAGACAGACAGATAGATAGACAGAAATAAAGACAGACAGATAGATAGATAGACAGATAGATAGATAGATAGATAGATAGATAGATAGATAGATAGATAGATAGATGAAAGAACGATAGCACAATAGAATGAATGATAGAACGACAGAATGGTAGACAGACAGACAGACAAAGACAGATAGATAGATAGATAGATAGAAAGAATTAAAGGCAACAAAATAGATAGATATATAGACAGATAGATAGAATTAAAGACAATAGATAGACAGAACAAATGGACGATAGATAAATAGACATAGAATTTAAAGACAACATTAGATAGATGATAGATAGGTAGATAGATAGATAGATAGATGAATGATAGAACAATAGCACAATAGAATGAACAATAGATAGAACGACAGAATGGTAGACAGACAGACAGACAAAGATAGATAGATAGATAGATAGATAGATGGATGATAGAGAATAATAGAACGAACGAACAAGCGAGCGAGCGAACGAACAAACAAACAAACAACAGATAAATGGACAGATAGAAAGAAAAAAGATAGATAAGAACAACTGACAGAACAACTAATATAACCGCAGATGATACACAGATAATATGACAGACAGTTAACTGTTTTCCTATTGTGTTCAGTTTATAGATACCATTTATTCTCTGTGCAGATACACAGCCACTATAACAAGCTCTGTGAATCTGCTCACCCACAACACCACACAAACCCCTGAGGCCTGATGACTGTAGCTTCTGATTCCTCTGAGAGCGTGTGTGTTGAGGGAAGGTCATTGTATATTGACACTCACTCCTTCAAGTTTGTTCTGTGAAATGAGAACAAATATTGACCCAATGTACTGCTAATAATTTGAAATCTACCTTGCTCCTGTATCCAATGGTTACCGTACAAAACCCCTCGTCTGTAGCGTCCGTCATGCAGCTGTAACATCTCACGTCGCTCTGGTCTGACCCGACATCCCAGCTAAAAGATCATTAAATGCGTCAGCAATGACGCTAATTAAAATCGTGATTTGGGAGTCTAACAAATGCACCTACGCACTCTGTAATGCCATGGCCGCAAGTTCTTCCTGCAGGTCAAAAGTCAAATTCTGAGAGAGATTAAATAAATACAACTCCTGTGTAGTCAATACTACAATATGCTGTAGTATAAGTTAACAAAGTGTAGTAAATAAGATAATATACTACAGCATACTATAATTTACTACAGTTTACTACAGTTTACTACGGTATTTTTTAGCCACAGTGCTAACATTGTGAGTGATTGCTAAGGTGCTCTGGATGGTTACCAGGGCATTCTGGGTATTATAGGCGAGAATAATATGAGACTGATAACACTAAGCATTAGTAATAATAATAAAGCTTAGCAAAACACAAAGTATTCAAACAATACTCAAATAATGCAGAACAATTACCGCAATTAGCAGTTAATGATTAAACAACTCAAATGTACTCAATACAACATAATGCTGTTGTATAAGTTAACAAAATGTAGTAAACGCTATAATATACTACAGTATACTACAATTTACTACAGATTACTATAGTAAATACTACAGTTTACTATGGTGTTTTTTCATGTGGATGATAGACATGCTCTGAGTGATTACTAATGTGCTCTGGATGGTTGTCAGGGCATTCTGGGTATTATAGGCGGTTGTTTACTAGCCAAACTAGTAAGAGACCGCTGTGTATTAGCAATGATAGTGACACTTGCATTAGCAAAACAAAGAGAGTATTAAAACAATGCTATAATACCGAACAATTAGCACAATTAGCAGTTAATGCTTAAACAACTCCTGTGTAATCAACACTACAGTATGCTGTTGTATAAGTTAACAAAATGTAGTAAATACTATAATATACTACAGTATACTATAATTTACTACAGTTTACTGTAGTAAATACTACAGTCTACAATGGTATTTTTTCATGTGGGTGATAGACATACTCTGAGTGATTACTAAGGTGCTCTGGGTGGCTGCTAGGGCATTCTGGGCATTATAGGTGGTTGTTTACTAGCCAAACTAGTAAGAGACTGCTAAGTATTAGCGATACCGAAGCTTGCATTAGCAAAACAAATAGAGTTTTCAAACAATGCTATAATACTGAACAATTAGCACAAATAGTATTTAATGCTTAAACAACTCCTGTGTGGTCAATACTACAGTATGCTAACAAAATGTAGAAAATCTTATAATATACTACAGTATACTATAATTTACTACAGTTTACTGTAGTAAATACTACAGTATACAACAGTATTTTTTCATGTGGGTGATAGACATACTCTGAGTGAAGGTGCTCTGGATGGATTCATTCTGAATATTATAGGTGGTTGTTTACTAGCCAAACTAGTAAGAGACTGCTAAGTATTAGCAGTAATAGTGAAGCTTGCATTAGCAAAACAAATAGAGTATTCAAAAAACATAATACTGAACAATTAGTGCAATTAGGGGTTAATGATTAAACACAACTGTTGTGTAGTCAATCCTACAGTATGCTTAGTAGAAGTTAACAAACTGTAGCAAATGCTATAACAGTATACTATTATGTACTACAGTTTACTGTAGTAAATAATACAGTTCACAACAGTATTTTTTTCATTTGGGTAATAGACATGCTCTGAGTGATTATTAAGGTGCTTTGGATGGTTGCCAGGGCATTCTTAATAGTATAGGTGGTTGTTTACTAGCCAAACTAGTAAGAGACCGCAAAGTATTAGCAATGAGAGTGAAGCTTGCATGTGCAAAACAAATAGAGTATTCAAACAACATAATACTGCACAATTAGTGCAGTTAGCAGGGAATGATTAAACAACTACTGTGTAGTCAGTACTACAGTATGATGTAACAAAATGTAGTAAATACTACAGTATACTATAATTTACTACAGTTCACTATAGTAAATACTACAGTTTGCATTATTTTTTATGTGGGTGATAGACATGCTCTGAGTGATTACTAAGGTGCTTTGGCTGGTTGCCTGGGCATTCTGATTATTATAGGTGGTTGTTTACTATCCAAACTAATCAGAGACCACTAAGTAATAGCAGTAACAGCGTAGCTTTCATTAGAAAAACAGTATTCAAACAACATAATACTGAACAATTGGTGCAATTAGCAGTTAATGATTAAATAACTCCCGTCAATACTACAGTATGTTAGAATAAGTTAACAAACTATAGTAAATACTATGATATACTACAGTATACTATAATTAACTACAGTTTACTATAGTAAATACTACAGTTTACTCAGGTATTTTTTCATGTGGATAGACAAGTTATCATATTTGTATTGGTATCAAGAAGATTAGGATATCAGTGCATTTTTAATATTTGTGTGTACAGAAACATTAAAATCATTTCTTAAGGAAATGTTAGCAAAACACCAAATTATTCAAACAACACTATAAAACTGAACAATTAGTGCAATTAGCAGTTAATGATAAAACACAACTCCAGTATGCTGTAGTATACATTAACAACATGTAGTAAATATTCTAATATACTACAGTATACTATAATTTCCTACAGTAAATACTACAGTTTAATCAGGTATTTTTTAGATATATTTTTAGGTATTTTATTAGACATCCTAATCATATTCATGTTAGTATAAATAAGATTAGGAAATCAGTCCATTTCAATAATTTTGTGCACAGAAAACATTCATTTTTTCTTAAGGAAATGTTAGCAATACCAACCTCTGTAAAGCTGACCACCACAATGCTAACACATTCTGAGTGATAGCTAAGGCCTGGATGGTTGGCAGGGCATTCTGGGTATTTTATAGGCAGTTGTTTACTAGCCAAACTAATAAGAGACCGCTAAGTATTAGCAATAATAGTCAAGCTTGCATTAGCAAAACAAACAGAGTATTCAAACAACATAATACTAAACAACAAGCACAATTAGCAGTTAATGATTAAACAACTCCTGTGTAGTCAATACTACAGTATGCTGTAGTATAAGTTAACAAAGTATAGTAAATACTATACTATACTATTTTTCACTACAGTTTACCATAGTTTACTCAGGTATTTTTTCATGTCGATAGACAAGTTATCATATTTGTATTGGTATCAGAAAGATTAGGATATCAGTGCATTTTAATATTTTTGTGTACAGAAAACATTTAAATCTTTTCTTAACGAAATGCTAGCGAAGCTAACCTCTGCAAAACTTACAGCTACAATGCTAACATGTTCTGAGTGATTGCTAAGGTGCTCTGGATAGTTACCAGAGTTATTACAATATGAGACTGCTAACGCTAAGTATTAGCAATAGTAAGAGCTTAGCAAAACACAAAGTATTCAAACAACACTGTAATACTGAACAATTAGCGCAATTAGCTAATTAACTCCAGTGTGGTTGACATCTTAAACATATTTGTATTAGTCTGAAATAAGGTTGATTAAGATATGAGTGCATTTTGGTGTACAGAAATCATTCTGTTCTTAAGAAAATGTTAGCGATGCTAACCTCTCCAAATATTTCTGCCACAAAGCTAAGCTATTTTATAGGTGGCCGATTACTAGCTAAACTAATCTGATGCTAAGAATAACGATGGCAGTAGTAAAGTTTGAATTATTTGATTGTGACTGTCTGCCCAATTTAAACAACCTGTGGTGGTTTTATCACAGTAAGCGAGTTAACAAAGCCGTCTCATACTGTTATTTGTTTGTTTACGCGGCGTGCTCATTGACTCGTGTTTAGCGATAATGGCTTATTGTCGCGGTGAAGCGGCGACACGGACTGACAGTAAAATGGCCCTTTTCTTCTTAAATTGCTTTCTGCTTCACAGATCTTTCTGTCAATAGTCGTTCAGGCAGAAAGCAGCCTGACATTTTCCTCCGGCTAACGCTGTTCGAATCCTGCTCACTTTAAACCCGAGATTCATTTACCTTGAGTGGAGGTGACTGCGGGAGAGAGCGCAAATGAGATCAGGAACTGCGATGAAGTGCATTTCAAACGCCAGCAACAAGTTGATACACACAACGTGAGAATGAAATGGAGAATTGTGGGAAACGTGTTGCCATTTGACATTTCCCCTGAGCAAGACCTCCTAAACTGTCTCACACACACACACACACTTGTTGAGGCTGGTCAACTTTAAAAGGTGTCAGCTTGCACTGGGAATGGGAAACGCATCTTATGTATCACTTGAGAGGCTTGTAAGTGGGCCGTCCAGACGTTCAAATGGACAGAATTGGTAATGAAACATTTCTGTTGGAAATGAGAGGTAATGTTGTTCTGCTTCCTGCTGTTAAGGAAGAATTCTACATAATATATAGTGAAGAAAGATTTAAACAAGCATATAGTCTATTCACACTTCACCTGACCGTTTATACTATGATATGTACTTATGTTTTTACACGTGTTTGTGTTTTTAGGGAGTGTGCGGTTCAGAATTTTCCTGTGACTGTGGAATGAACCCAGAGGCATTTCACTGGCTAATTATTCCACCTGTCAATCACGGAGTATGAACAAAAGACCAAAACCCATCCCTGTGCTGGCTTTAAAATCTGTTCAGTTAAATGTCATTAAGAAGCCAAGTTTTGTCAAGACAAGAAATACAATGTAAATAAGCGAATGCTGTCAGTTTGACTGAAATCAGACTGAAAAAATCATTGACAAAGCAAACTGAATGCTCTGTTCACAAATCAGACTGAATGAATCATTCGCAAATCAGACTGAACGAATCATTCACAAATCAGACTGAATGAATCTCACAAATCAGACTGAATGAATCATTCACAAATCGGACTGTATGAATCTCACAAATCAGACTGAATGAATCATTCACAAATCAGACTGTATGAATCTCACAAATCAAACTGAATAATCTGTTCACAAATCAGACTCTATGATCTGTTCACAATTAATCATTCAATGATTCGATTGAACCATTAAAATGAATAAATTATCAGACCCAATTATCTGTTCACAAATCAACCAGAATGAATCATTCACAAAACACTTTGGTGACAAATCATACTGATTGAATCTTTCATCACTTGGAGTTAGCCGTTTACAAATCAGACTGAACAATTCAATGACTTATTTGACTGAACTATTTGGCCTCAAAACAGACTGAAGAAATTGTTAACTAATCAGACTGAACAATTGATTCACACAACCGACTGAACAAATCATTCTCAAACGACTTGATCAACTAGCGGACTAGTAACTATGATAAGAGAAAAATTTTTAATATGACAACATTTTTACACTTTTAATTTAACTGCAATGAATAAACAGGGAAGAAAAGGCCAAATCAAACCATCAGGATTTGTTTCAGAAGTCACCGCAGTGCTCAATCTGTATCTCTGTTGGTGGCTGGTTTGTGCAAGTTCCCCATGATCATCTACATATGTGGCATTTTATGCTTTTGATCCACAAAACGTATGACAAACTGATTGGAGACTTCATATGGTGCATTTGAATTATGCTTGTGTGACAAGAGTCCCATAATTCCCTGGGTGTGGACAGTAGTGACAGAGGGGAAAGTCTTTTGTGGTAAATCTTTCCCTGAGGTCTTTGATGTAGAGTCAAGGATGTGTCGTTTGTCAGTGTCACAACAATAAGAGCCAAATCTCATTACCGGCCCATTCAGATCTCACTATAGAAAGTCGACTGCATCAAGCCGCCGTTGCAAAAACGATTGTTGGCCCGCAAATCTGGGAGCCCAGCACTGAACCTTGCGGTACTCCAGAATAAGGACGCAAACTATGTGGAGGGAAACGTCTGTGGTAAATGCCATAAAACTGCAGACCGTGAGAGAGCGAGTCGACAGCTGCAATGCAGATTTGCGATACCACACACCCAGATAACAGAGACGGAAAAGTCCTCGACCCACTTCCACCCTGACACAAGTAACGTGATTCAATAAATCCAGCAAAAAATGTACTGCTTTCCACACTCAATAAAAGTAGTTCTGAAATTGACAGCATCAAAGGGACAGTTCACCCAAAAATAAAAATTCTGTCATTAATTACTCACCCTCATGTCGTTCCTAACCTGTAAGACCTTCGTTCATCTTCGGTACACAAATTAAGATATTTTATATGAAATCCGAGAGCTTTCTGACCCTGCATAGGCAGCAACGTAACTACCACCTTCAAAGTCCAGAAACTACATTTGTATATGTAAAATGGTTTTTGGTTTAATGAATAATTAATACAATTAAATGGTTTTCATTCACATTTAGTGACTTGTTTTGTGATATCTATGGTACTTCTTGACCATTTCTCCATCTATCCTTCATGCAAATCTGATAGGGGGTGTCACAATGCTTCTTAACGCTCTATTCTTGTTCACTACTTCTCTTTCCATCTATTGGTCTTTGTTTGTACCAGTCTTTTGTTTCGGCCTCTTTCTGTGAGCTGCAGAGGGGGGCCGTTCCCTCCAGAGCAACAGCGTGCCAGTCCCCGTTGACGACGATGGCGGTCTGCGTGTGTTTAAGGGGCTCAGTTGCGGTTCACGCGCCGGGAGATCGCATTGGCATGCAGCCTTTGATCCTTTGAGGGTTTTTAGAGCGTCCTCTGGTTTTAGGCAAGCGTGTAAGTGTGTGTGTGCGTTAGTATAATTAAGTTATGGCTCACAATTGGAAAGGGTCAACGGGGTCACGGTTTTGGGTTCTTCGACATTTCTCACACACAATTCTGTCAACACACAAACCTCAGTGAGACAAGAAACTGTGTTCCAAACCCTAGAGAACTCACTAAGTAGGCAGCATTTTAAGATGGTGAACTTGAGAGAAAATATAATTCACTCCAAAGGAAAATTAGTGTTAATACAACTATTTTACCCAATCTTTGCGTGTTTTTATGCTGATTAGAGTATCGTAGAGTTAGCTTAGCAAGATGCTAACATCAAACTCTTCTATTATTTGAGTTGCTGTCTTAGCTGACTGTAGACAGTAATGCAGCTCGCCAGGTTTTGAAACGGCGTCACACTCTCTGTAATTCTCTCCATAAACTCCATGCTGCGATACAGATGCTGACGCCGCATGCTGTCGGGGCCCGTTTTAATAAAGGCACTACAGCAGGAATCCCTTTGAACCGCTCTTTATGATGGAAGTTTCTCATTTAATGATTTCACTGACATTTCCTGTAGCTGTCTTCACAAGCCAAACAGTTTACTCAAACAGCTTCTCTTTACGTGTTGTCCCTGAGCCCTGTACGAAAGGTGTGGCCGCATTTCTGGAAAAGAAAAAGACAAGAATTTGACTAGAATTTTGTGTTATTACAAAAAATAAATTTCTTTTTCTTCTTCACAGAGGTGTCAAAAACTGCTAAGAATATCTTTGAAAAAGCTTTGACTTAAGACTTAAAAAAAACCTCTACCGTCTATTGTCAAAGTGTAGCAATGAATGACAGTCTGAAAGACAGTCAAACCAACAGCTTTCTGTCGGTCAGCACAGCAAATACATGTGACCAAACATAATTTATACAAGGAAATCTTTCGCTTTCATGTGAAATTTGCTGTCATATGGATTCCTATTGAAATAACTGGATTTTGCCAAACAACAGTAAATGTGACCGCATCTTCAAACATTCATTTTAAACAAAGAAAAATGGTGCATTCAAAAAGACTGTATTTATTAATGAAATGCACATGAACACCACCAAAAAGTCGTAATTATGAGTGGGAAACCAAAATTTCAAATTTGGGAGTGTTTATGAGAAAACATGGTAGATGCAATGGGCCTC
Source organism: Cirrhinus mrigala (assembly GCA_036247105.1). Lineage (NCBI taxonomy): Eukaryota > Metazoa > Chordata > Actinopteri > Cypriniformes > Cyprinidae > Cirrhinus > Cirrhinus mrigala. The sequence goes on from CM070028.1 coordinate 26,354,553, forward strand.
ATTCGTGAAACACGAGCAGAATGAATTTTTGTGTAAAGCATTCGTAAAGCTGTTCTAAATTCCTGAAAATGTTAGTATTTTCAAAATGTTAGCTGGTATGAAAGAAATGTACACCTACTTCCTACCACATGTAAATAGTGAGTAAAACCTGTGTTCTTTTTTTGCAAAGTGATGACACTGAATTTTGAATTTTTTTTTTTTTTTTTGTTTAACACAGCGCTCGTCACTGTCACTTTTTACCCAACCGTCCAATCGATGGAGGAGGGGCACGACAAATACTACACCGACCAACCATCCTACTTGTACAATGACTGAACAACAATGGAGAAGTTAATATTGCTGGTTACTTTATTTTTATATTTAGTACAATTCTTCAAAATGAGATACTAGTAATATGTTAACGTCGTGGATCATAGCAATCTTAAAACTTAACTAAAGGTGTCCAGAAGATTCCACTGCATTCCTGGACTGGTAACTTAAATAGCTGCAATTCATAGGGGGGGTTATGCTAATTGTGAATGAGCGTGCAGTGCACCCTATTTACGAATGATTGGAATTCATTAACATAACACGTTTAACTATCAAATCTGATGTTTACGAAGCGTTTGTGAATCCGGAGGAGAGTTTTCGGGAAGGTCTGTTTCATGTGCAAAAGCTATTTTCTAGTCAAAACAAGCTCAACTCAAATAATGTATGAAGCAGCTTTCTGATGGTCAAGACTGCAAATTCTGAACCCATTGCAAAATCTGAGGAAATATTTAGCCTTCATGCTAAATTCAATGCCGTGTGGATTCCTATTGAAAAATCTGGATTTCACACTCCAAATTTCTGCAAATAACAGTAAGTGTGACAGCATCTTCAAACATTCATGTTGAACAAAGAAAAATGGTGCATTCAAAAAGATTGTATTTACGAGTTAAATGCACATAAACTCCACCAAAAAGTCTTAAATATAAGTGGGAAACTCAGGATTTTATTTAAGCCCTTTGTTTCCAAGTTTGGGTGTGTTTCCAAGAAAACATGGTAGACGCAATGAATGCAGCATCTGTAGTAGATGGTAAATTTGATAATTTACAATAAAACTAGCCAAGCTGCATGCACAAAGTATATTATACAAGTATGGTAGAATATTTAACCATTCAGAGTATAGCACCTTTATAAATTGGATAAAAACAAAGGAAATCTGCAATATTTATTCAACATGTTGTAGATACAGAGCTAAAAATTTGCGCTGCATTTAAAAAAATATATATATAGTATTTTGCCATCTTCCTCCAACTAAAGCAATTTTAACACACTTGACAATGTAATTTTTTCACCAAACAACAGTAAATGTGGAAGTGTCTTCAAACATTCATGTTGAACAAAGAAAAATGGTGGGTTCAAAAAGACGGTATTTACAAATTAAATGCACATGAACACCAGAAAAAAGTCATAATTATGAGTGGGAAATGCAGGATTTTATTTGAGCCCTTAGTTTTGAAATTTGAGTGTCTTTGCAAGAAAACATGGTAGACGCATTAGGCCTCATTCATGGAATATGTGCAGATCTATTTTTTTTTTTTAATGTAAATTGTTCTTACAAGTACAACTCAAATCTGCTTGAAGGGGAAGTCTTCAAAACCATCAATCACATTTCATGTTGGCAATACAATTTGGCAACAATAGCTTGTTTAGCTCAAACTATCTAGTCTAATCTAAACCATTATCTTTTCTTCTCCTAAACATTCTTCTTTTACTCTTTCTATTTTTTTCTATAGATTAGAAGATGAAAATGCTAAAAACTGTCAAAAAAATTTAAACAGCAGGCCTGCACATCATGCTAGACTAAGACTAACGTTAGCACTTACCTTTGCCTGCTAGCGCAGCAGCTAACTCCACAAAGCCGGAAATCCAACAAGCATCGATCCGTTCATCCGATTAGCACTTCCGCATGCCATTCCTCTGTATTTCATCTCACAGGATCTTAACGGAGGTCACTCCCGCAGGCCCAGCGGCCAAACGAACGTGATTATGAGTTAAAACGTCTGAGCTGGACTCAAACGGGGACTTTAGCCGTTCACGCTGGGTTCTGACCCAATTCAGACGATTGGCAGGCTTAATGGATGCTTGATTTTGGTCTGTGCCACATATTGTTCCTAAACCAAGTGAAATATTAGAAATAGCAACACAGTTTCCATAAAAATTCACTAATAATTTTTATAGTTTAGTGTTTGTTCCAAATCTAGGGCTGAACAATCCACGTTTCAATCCAAAAATATAAGCCAAAACTACAATTCTTGGATTATCTCCAAACATTTGGTCGTTTGGCTCCTGCAACACCCAATCTGGGACGTCAACAGCGGGGGACAACCGGGAAAGCTGTCCCGAGGCCTGGTCCAGGGCCAAATGCTGGGGCTGGGGCTGGGACCCCCTAAGGGCCTTCTATATGGGACCCACCCACAAAAAATGTTGTTGTGAGCAAAAAACTCTCAGTACAAACCTTGCAACAGAATGCCTTGAATTAGAAAATCTTCTCCCGGATGAATAAAGTTTAAGGATCCAGCCTTAAGCTACTTTTTCTTTTAGCAAAAATAGATATGGACAACATGTCAGCCATTAATTTCTCCCTAAGTAGCACTCTCTCACAACGAATATTTCATTATAAGCCAATTAGCAAGTGCATAATCATTTATTGAATTTGCAGTTATGAATCCTGTGTACATGCAAGGGAGCCGCTGTGTGGGCGAGTTACGCTCGTGATAAATAACAGAACTCTTAATGTTTTTTTTTCCATGGTTAATAGTTCTGAGAGACACCTTATGAACAGCACGCACACAAAACCAGCCTCAAGAGAGATGAGCCACACAAAAACGATGCTTTTATGCAAATAAGCCCTGTTGCTTGGCGCTTTTAAACTCGTATAAGGAGTACTTTTAATAACTCTGTCCCATTTACAGACCATTTGGGTGAAAATATTACCATGGCAAACTGTGAGGCACAAAACACAGCTGTTTTAATTACATACTGAAACTTTTTACACAAAAAAGTACTCTACAGAACTTGCATCAACTTGACCTTAAAGGAAAAGTTCAATAAAATACAAAAAAACGCTGAAAATTTAAATCCGAGATGTAAATGAGTTTGTTTCTTCAAGGGAACAGATTTGGATAAATTTAGCAATACGTCACTTGCTCACAAACGGATCCTCTTCAAGTGAATAGAGTGTTTTCACAACTTGTCATCAATTGGCCATATTGGCAGCACTGAACGTAAACAATGCCACAGAACTGAACGAAACGTGCAGATTTTGCTGATTGTTGCTGCCGAAAATGGTCCATTATTGTCATGTTTTGGGCTGTACTAATCAGGAAAATCATTTGGAGTACTATAGACTGCCAAAAGTTTTAACAAATAAGGGAGAAGAGTGCAAAAAACTGTCTGAGGAACAAAAGGCGTTTGTGGTCGGCCAAACTGCACCAGGATTTCCACAACATTCCGGTTTGTTCTTATCATTTCCAGTCAGGTAGGTGAAATATTAGGCTAAAATCTTATTTAATACCACTTGTACACATCTTTACTACCTATTAACTTAAGTTTGTCAAAATATTGCACCCTTACTGCTTACTAAGTCCTTCTCTATATGATTTAGCAGCTTCCACATGTTTTTTCCATGGTTTAGACAGCATAAATTAGCAGAACAACATATACAGTTGTACTGTACATTAACCATGCAACCCATGCTGTTGTTTACATCGAGTATCGCCAATATGGCCGCGCATTCGGGTAACTGACCAAATCGTGACATAAGTTCAAATAACCTGTCATAATGAGAGTCCAAACAGCTGATAAAAACATAAAAATATTTGTTTCAAACTGTTTTCTTGTAGAAACTCACCCCTGCGTTCAAATATAACTACATATAGTAGGCGAAAAACGTAATTAGGACCATATGATTTTCGCGATGCGGCAGACGCGGACGGAATCGTGGAATCCAGTCATAAAAATGGAATTTACTGTATAGGCTGAATGTCAGGGAATTTGCCAATTTTTGGATGAAGAAATCAAAAGCAGGTCAGTACACTTAAATCGAAACGCGATGTGGACTAGTGTCTTTCAACATTAAGCTGCAAAATACTGTTTAAATATGAATCCAGCATGTTCTGCGATTTTTTGTGAATGAATGGTAAAGACGCCGGTTTTGTTTACTATACACACATAATGAAGCAAACGGTTTTTTTTTTTCTAGCCTCTGCAGCCTCAATATACGAATACATAAACAAATAAATAAACTCTAGAACTACTCTGAGAGTCACTTCATGAGCATTTTACCGTTTCTTTTGAGGAAAACTATCTTCAAATCATGTACAAACAGAAACTTTAATGTCTTCACAACCCGTCAAAATAAAAGTTCGTTTGAACTGTGACCGAAATACATTACTCAGTGCAGTGATAGTACTACTACCAATGATAACATTTTTATTAAAACTTTATTTTTAAAGGAATGTTTATCAGAAAAATTATTCAACAGAATTTATTTACCAGAAAATTTAAAAAAACACGACACAGTATTTCTGAGGGGGAAAAAAATAAAAAAATAAATCAATGAATTAGACATGGTTTTGATGATCAAAATGTAATAAAACCACTAAAACGGAATCCAGAAAGTAAATAGAAAACACTGAATTTGGTAAAAATGAAACTGTATTTGAGAAAAACTAGCAATCGTTTCCCAAACATGCTCCAATTGTACCTTGTACGATGACAAAACATGCCAAAATGTGTTTGTGCTCTATCAGGAATTCTCATTAAAATCTGTCATCTAAATCGCACCCTCCGTACTGATGCATACTGCGCTTGGTATTCCCTGTAAAAATCCTGCCTTTGTTTTTCCATATGGCTTTGGCGTGTTTACGTCGTTACACTAAAACTGTTAGCCTGCAGCTATGGGCATTAGCATAGCAGGAAAATCCTGTCCGTCCAGGCCGGCTGCCAGTCGCCTGCAGACGCATCTGTGCGAGCTGTTTTCCAGGCAACTAGTGATGTCTCCGATGAAATCTCTTCTGGAGATGAATCGCCTCAGATAGGTAGTTAATTGAGCCAAAAGCTGTTAAGAAAGAAGTAAAAACTTTAGGAAATATATTGTTGTTTAATACTTCAGGACATTCATACAGTATGTGCTTTTGACATATGGACTTTCAGATGCATCGTGACTGGGAAAAAAAGGTTCCTACCATCCTTACCCATCTGTTGCCTCAGGAAACAGTCTCGTTTCTCTTTTTTTTCCTCTGCTGGATTGCTGTACAGACACGACGGAAAAATACCAAGGCAATGAAGTGCGTTTTCAGGAGTGTGTGCCATCACTCAGACCAATAAACAGCAGCACCTGGAGGATTGCATCTATCAAAACCTGAGAGAAGAAGATGCTGGAACTATCTCCAATCTATCTATCATTTAATTTATAAAACCTATTGAAAAACCATCATGAGTCATGAGAAAGAAAGATAGAGAGATACGGGAAATAGAGTAACCACAGTAGATAAATTGCAACCCCTGTAGCTGATCGGTGACCTGCTGTTGCACATGGAGAAAGCGTTTGAGATGACTCTAGCTAGTGTGTTTAACCCCAATAGAGGACGTGAGTGAGAGCAAGACCCGGGCAGTAACTTTACCCAGAATTCATAGTAGGGAAGCAAACAAGGCTAGCATGAAGGCATTTGAAAACAGCAGGTACTCTAGCTTCAGCCAAATTTTAAAGCAGCATTGCAAAGAGCCAAGGCAATGGTAGAATGCATTGCAACACCATAATTCTGATAGTTAATTCTGCATAATAAAATGAAATTAAATTACCAAAATTAAAATGTATTACTATTTATATATACTGCATTATAGATTAAAATTGTCTATCTATCTATCTGTCTAACTATCTATCTAGCTGTCTATATGTATGTCTGTTTGTCTATCCATCTGTCTATCTATCATCTATCTACATGTCTCTATCTATCCATCTATCTATATGTCTGACTATCTATCTATCTATCTATGTTTGTCTGTCTAACCATCTATCTAGATATCTATGTCTGTCTATCTATCTATCATCTATCTACATGTCTGTCTGTCTGTCTATCTATCCATCTGTCTAACCATCTATCTATCTATCTATCTATCTATCTGTTTGTCCTGTCTATTTTTATATCTATCCGTCCATCTATCATCTATCTACATGTCCATTTATCCATCCATCCATGTCTGACTATCTTTCTATCTATCTATCTATCTACATGTCTGTCTGTCTATATTTCTGTCTATCCGTATATCTATCTATGTCTATCTTTCTATATATCCATCCATCTATCATCTATGTACATGTCTGTCTATCCATCCATCTATCTATATCTCTGACTATCTCTCCATCTATCAATCATCTATCTACATGTCTGTCTGTCTATCCATCTATCTACCCATTTATCCATCTATCTGTCCATCTGTCTGTCTATCTTTCCATGTATCCGTCCGTCTATCATCTATCTACATGTCTGTTTATCTATCCATCTATCTATATGTCTATCTATCTCTCCATCTATCTTCATGTCTGTCTGTCTATCTATATGTATGTCTATCTACCCATTTATCTATCTGTCCATGTCCGTCTGTCATCTATCTATCTGTCCATCTATCTATCATCTATCTTCATGTCTGTCTGTCTATCTATATGTCTATCCATCTATCTATCCATTTATCTGTCTATCCATTTATCTATATGTCTATCTACATGTCTATTTCTATCTATCTATCTATCTATCTATCTATCTATCTCAGATGTATCAGTCTGTGCTCTGTGACTCTCAAATGCTGTTTCAATCCCCTCATCGGGCCACTCCATGTTGCCATAGCGACGTGATGGAAGCCATCCCAGCTATACAATTTTGGGGGGAGGGGGGAAATCATAAGAGGTTTACAGCCAATATGGGATACAGAAACACCCCCCGCGCACACACACACTCCAGTGCCGAGGGTCCTGTTGTTCGGGGGCCTCTCCTTCACTCTGGGGGTCTTTCATCTCACTCAAGGCCTCCACCCTATTGATATGTTTCTCCATCTCTCAATGTTGAAGCACTATGGCTGCCCCCACCATCATCCTAATTGCTTTTGTCTGTCCAAGGCTCTCGTCTTTTCTCCATTTCTTTGACTTCCTCTCCAACATTTCTGTCCCTTTTCAAAACCTGCCGATTCTTTGTGCTGTAGTTCCTCTTTTCTCCTTTTAAAGAGAGATTGGGATGTGTGCATGTGGCCTCACGGATGCTTCTGTAGGTCAGAGGTCTTAATTCAGGGCTCCTGAAGGCAACCAGCAGAAAAACGTATTGTTAATTTATTATTTATTTACTCGCATTGATTTTTTAGGGGGGTCGGGGAGGTCGCACTTAACTGCAGAAAGGACATTAAAGGTTTTACAGATCAATATTTACGTTAGGTTGTGGAAAACGTCTGTATAGTATTATGTCAGCCATTTTCATTTTATTTCAGTAAAATTCCTTTGGTTTATTTAGATAGATAGATAGATAGACAAACAGACAAACAGACAGATAGATAAATAGATAGATAGACAAACAGACAGATAGATAAATAGATACATAGACAAACAGACAAACAGATAGATAAATAGATAGATAGACAAACAGACAGATAGATAAATAGATAGATAGACAAACAGACAGATAGATAAATAGATAGATAGACAAACAGACAGATAGATAAATAGATACATAGATAGACAAACAGACAGATAGATAAATAGATAGATAGATAAAATTAATTGAAGTAATATTATAATGGTTTATTCCTGAGCTGAATGTGTAGATCATCTGTGTGCTGAAATGCACGTTAGTGGACAGCTGTAAGCGGGATGCCTCTGGTGTCCAACAGTAAGGTGGACAGTTGACATGTGACCCCTGTGGGAGCAGGGTCAAAGGTCAACAGGGTTACAGAGGGTCAAGCTACAAGTAATTATCTGACCAAGCTAAAGCACTACACTGATTACAATGACAGATTCACTATCTATCTATCTATCTATCTATCTATCTATCTGTGATCTTTTACCTGTCTATCATCTATCAATTTATCAATCTACCAATTTATCTATCTATCCATCTATCCATTTATGTGTCTAATATTTTCTCTATCATCTATCTATCCATCTGTCTAAGTGATCTTTTATCCATCTATCTATCATCTATCAATTTATCTATCTATGTTATCTTTTATGTCTATCTGTCATCTATCTATCTATCAGTCTATCAGTTTATCAATCATCTATCTTTTTTCTGTCTATCCATTTATCTATCCATTTATCTGTCTATCTAATATTTTCTGTCTGTCTGTCTATCTATCTATCTATCATCTATCTATGTGATCTTTTACCTGTCTATCATCTATCAATCAGTTTATCAATAAATCTATCAATTTATCTATCTATCCATTTATCTGTCTGTCTATCTAATCTTTTCTGTCTCTGCCTGTCTATCTATCTATCTATCTATCTATCTATGTGATCTTTTACCTGTCTATCTATCATCTATCTATCAATTTATCAATCAATCAATCTATCTATCTATCTATCAATTTATCTATCTATCCATTTACCTGTCTAATATTTTCTCTCTCATCTATCCATCTGTCTAAATGATCTTTTATCTATCTATCATCTATCAATTTATCTATCTATACATGTCTATCTATATGATCTTTTATCTTTCTATCTGTCATCTATCTATCAATCTATTCGTTAATCAATCATCTATCTTTTTCTGTCCATCTATTTATCTATCCATCTATCTATCCATTTATCTGTCTAATCTTTTCTTTGTCTGTCTGTCTATCTATCTATGTGATCTTTTTTCTACCTATCTATCAATCATCCATATATCTATTAATTTATCAATCTATCAATTAATCAATCAATAATCTATATTTTTCTGTCTATCTATCATCTATATATCTATCAATTTATCAATCTATCAGTTTATCAATTAATCAATCAACTATCTTTTTTCTATCTATATATTTATCAATTTATCAGTCTATCAATTTATCTATCTAGCCATCTATCTGTCTATCCATTTATCTGTCTGTCTGTCTAATCTTTTCTCTATTTATCAATATGTCTATCTATCTATCTCTCATAATTGTAATTAAAAGTTTAATTATGTGGTGAAATTTCAGTTGTAATTCTTTATTAAATTGTCTCTATCATCATTAACAGTGATAAGTGAATTACATCGCTCACAGAGTATCAGGTGAACATGTCTGGGCATGTAGAGACACGTCCTCCCATTCGCTCGGACCGACAGGAGTGTGTACGGACAGCTGGTCTGTCATCACACCCTCATCCTCTCCTCTTCCTCCAGGCCCACAGCCACCGGCACAATACAATTACCCATCAAATCCAAACGGACAGCACTTCAACGCTGGAACAAAACAAAGGCTGAGAACACCGTCCTGGACCAAACCGGTTATTCTGAGCCCTAAACATTGCTTTTCTGATCTCGTCCCATGCAAACATCTTTCTTGACACCTGCTATAATGGCAAGACTCGCTTGTGGGCTAATTTATGCGGGACACACATTCACTCTCCACTGCCAGGGAGCCGCTGCCCCATATTTTGTCCTGACAAATTCTCCATCTGGCATCAATTACATGACAGAAAACCAGGGAATTGAGGTTTAAACACTCAGCATTCATATAAACACTGATATTATTAAATTACAAACTTAATGAATTAGCTTTAGCGTCATTTGTAAATAAAAAGTGCATATTTAGATTATGCAAAGACGATTTTAAGTCACAAAACTGCTATGACAGTGACGAATGAGCTATTATTAAAATCATATTAGTTTTGAGCGATGAGGTCGTTTGTATCCAACACCTACCGTCTTAATTGCATGGAAATAAGCCACAGACGACAATACAATTAAGGTAAACAAAGGTTAAATGTGTTTGAGAAAGATAATAGTAGCATATTGCTATGATAAAAATGACCATGAAACATTCAGAAATGACTACATTTGTCAAAATGTGATGTAGCAGAACAAACCTGAATAGATAATATCCATTGATGCGATGAATAAATGTAAACAGTTTTTCTGTTGTTTCCTGACTTGTGACGCGATTGTGCTGTCAAAGGTTAAGACATTTTTACACAAAATTAGATTAAAACACAAAATATCTATATTTAATAACAGACGTCACTCACTGGATTAAACATGCAACGTCATGTGACAATAAAACACATGCGTGAAACACTTATCGCTACAGTTTCTCATGTTATTAGGCAGCATTTAAAGCGCACTACTCGGTGACTGCGTGTAACGCCTCAGTATATTAGTACAATGGCGCCTTCTGGTGGTTCTTTGAGGAGTTACAGTATCGTATGCTGTGTCACGTCTCTCTTCAGTAACTTGTTTTCTGCACTAGGTATATTGCATCTGTTTCGTTTAAGGTTGAAAGACAGCGTGCAAATTGTTTTTGCTCGGATCTATTTAAAAATAACTTAAATACGCGCCTTTTCTTTTTTCTTTTTTTTGCTGTTTTCTAAATGCAATTAATTTGAATTAAAAGTAAATTTGATACTGATGTTTTTGTTAGTCCAGAGATGGCAAAAGGGGAGAATTAAACTCGCGAATTATATTCTATATATAGTCTATATTAGTGGTTTTGCATATCATTATTATTATTTATAATAATTTTCCTTTTATTATAAAACTGTAAACCTGAAGCTAATTGCGTTTTAAAATCATTTTAATTAATTAACTAATTTATATTTTAATACATTATTATAAACGTTATGTAAAAACAACACACATACACTATCAAAAGTTTTTGAACAGTAAGATTTTCTAATTTTTTTTTTAAAGAAAAAGTACAGTGATCCAAAGTACAGAAAAAAACTAAATTTTTAAAATATTTTTTACTATTTAAAATAACTGTTTTCTGTTTGAATATATTTTAAAATGCAATTTATTACTGTGATTTCAAAGCTGAATTTTTAGCATCATTACTCCAGTCACATGATCCTTCAGAAATCATTCTAATATTCTAATTTGCTGCTCAAAAAACATTTATTATTATTAATTAATTATGTTGATATTAATTATTATGTTGAAAACAGCAGTAGAATTTTGTCAGGTTTCTTTGATGAATAGAAAGTTCAGAAGAACAGCATTTATCTGAAATAGAAATCTTTTGTAACATTATAAATGTCTTTAGCAATCACATTTGATCAATTTAAACCATCCTTGCTAAATAAAAGTATTAATTTCTCTAATTTATTTAAAAAAAGACTCCAAGCTTTTGAATCAGATAAATGCTGATCTTTGGATATTTCTATTCAAAGAATCCTGAAGAAAAAAAAAAAGTACTCAGCTGTTTTAAGTATTGATAATAATAATAATAATAATAATAATAATAATAAATGTTTCTTTAACAGCGAATCAGCACATTAGATTTCTGAAGGATCACATGACACTGAAGACTGCAGTAATGATGCTGAAAATTTTGCTTTGATCACAAGAATAAATTACATTTTAAAATATATTCAAATAGAAAGGAGTTATTTTAAATAGTACAGATATTTCAGAATTGTACTGTTTTTGCTGTACTTTGGATCAAATAAATGCAGGCTTGGTGAGCAGAAGAGACTTCTTTAAAAACCATTAAAAATCTCACTGTTCAAAAACTTTTGACTGGTAGTGTAACATTATATAGATAGATAGATTTGATTTTTGAAAAACTGATAATTCTCGGGTTAAATAATATCATCAAATAACATATTAACAAATATTAAATTTATACCCATACGATAGATAATCTTATAAATAGATTATATAATCAGACATATTAATGATTTCACTGACATTTCCTTTAATAAATGTAGTAATATTTTTATTAACTATACTATATTATCACATACCATTTCATATAATATTATAAGCCTACAACGTTTTCTCGGATCAAATACAGTACATTTTAATACAATTTCAATGGATGAAACGAATACGAAGGCAAAGATGATATTTCTAAAAACATGGCATACGCATTTTACAATTTGATTTTTAAAAGATTTTTTTTAAACTCTTACATCTTTATTCATCATTGAACCCTGTGCTGTCCTCGCTGTGCTAATGTTGTTTGGACGTTTATAATCCTAACAGACCTTATAAATACACCCATCAGGATTTCCTGCGGTGTGTCTTCAAATTCCGGATACATAAAAAGTTTACGCATCACACAGATGTGTGTGTGTGTGTGTGTGTGTGTGTGTGAATGTACCTGCATGCTCTGCTCCGTTAAACCGCCCACATTCTGTCAAGCTCTTCCGATGTGAATCTGAATGAAAGCACATGATGCTTTGTTTGATATCAGGCAGGCGAGTGAACAAACACTTCCGCGGATCCTCTGGTGTAATCCAGGCTTGACTGAACATCCTGTCTATCTCCGAGGCCTGCCTCAGCAGGTCTACACGTGCGACCGTCCGTAAAGAAAAGCGCTGTCTTTGTGGACGCGCACAGACTCGTGGATCAGCCGGAATCTGGGAATGAGGGTCAAGAGATCTGAAACCTTGATAACATTCAGAAAATCAGACTCATTTAAACTCTACCAGCTTCTGTATACACATTTTTGTATATTTTGAAAGACTATGCTTCTCTTTACCTCACATAGAAACACATTAATCCCCCCAAATATATATTTTACAGCTTCATATTATTATTATTATTTTTTTTTTATAACTTTAATGTATAATACTTTAGAAGCATTAAAATATGCATAAAGAGTTTTCACAACGCCTCATCAAATGGCCATATTGTCGGCACTGAATGTAAACAAATACCACTGAACCGAACAAAACTCGCATATTTTGCTGATTATTGCTGCTGAAAATGGTCAATTATTGTCATGTTTTGGGCTGTACTAATCGGTCGGACCATTAAAAACATTTGAAATACTATAGACTGCCAAAAGTTATAACAAATCAAGATGAAGAGTGCAAAAACTGTCTGAGGAGCAAAAGGTGTTTGTGTTTGGCCAAACGGAACCAGGATTTCCAGAGCAAGAATCTTGACAACATTCGCATTTGTTCTTATCATTTCCGGTCAGGTAGGTGAAATATTACTGCTCGTACATATCTTTACCACCTTTTAACTTTAGTTAGTCAAAATATAGTGCCCTTTCCTGCATACTAAGTCATTCTCTATATGATTTAGCAGCTTCCAAACGTTATTACCGTGATTTAGACAGAAAAAATTAGCAGAAAATATTCAGTAGTACATTAACGGTGCAATTAATGCTGTTGTTTACATCCGGGTAACTGACCAAATCGCGACGTAAGTGCAAACCCTCTGTGTGTTACTTACCAGGCTAAATTCCTGTTCTTCACGAGTTGATAAAAACCTACAAAGAAACAACGCTAAAAATACAAAACATTTTTTTTTGGTGTGGATCAAAAATGGAAACATCACAATTGATGATGCACTGTGGACCTTTGTACGTGTAATAGATCAAAACAAACGTGATTTCAAACTAGGTGATTCTTTCAGTTGTGTACCATTACAACTATTCTTATTTATTCTATCTCATTTATCCACATTATTTTTCCCCTAAGAGCTGGAGCGGCCATTTGTAAATTAAATGCATCTGGCTTCCGGTCTCATTCACATCCAGCCATTTTGTTGCTTGATATTGCAAACTGGTGTTTCTTACCATATTATTTTAATGTATTGTTTTCATTTTAAACACACTGTGTTGTACAAACAGTTTGCCGTGTACTGCACTTTCTTATTCTTCTCGTTATATTACTGCCGCGGCTAATGAACCGGAAGCCTCGCATATTTACAGAAAACAGTTTACTTCCGCAAGATAATAGAACAAAAACGTTCAGTTTTGACATGGGATTTATAGTTGCATAGCTTAAATAAACTTAATACCTTAATACCATAATAACACACACACACACATACATATATATATAAATAAAAAAGTATGTTTATATATGTATATATATTTTTGAAATGTGTATTTTATTAATTTTGATGTTTATAGTCAATAAGAATGTTGAAGAGGTGAAAAACCGTTATGTGTAAACATTTATTGATTTCAAACTGAGATAAAAACAACTTGCACCAGCAAACATTTTACAGCCTTTCATAGTCCACACATCTCGCAACGAAAATAAAATAAGGGGGAAAGAAAAGAAGGAAAAAAAAAAAAAAAAAAAAAAAAAACGCAAGAGAGAGTAAAGGGGAAAAAGACGTGAGAGAGAGTGCAAACTTTTATTCCAGTGACTTTTAATGAGATAAGAATCCTAAAAACCCATAAATGGACTGTTGTCCATCATCCCAAAGACAGGAAATGAGAAAGAAAGCGATAAAACCTTCTGTTTGGCCGCTGCGCTGTTTTCATCAACGTTTAAATTAAGTTAAAAATTCAAAAACACTCAGTCCACATACTGGAGAGCCAAAAACCGAGAAAAAAAAAAACAAAAAAACAAAACAACACTTGCTTATTTGGATTCGGCTACAGTATAAATTACAAATTTTTGGACGTTGTTTTTCTGGCTTCGTCGTTGTTCGGCGTAAACAGTGCGTCCCTGCTCAAAGGCACAGGTCGAAAAGTGTTCCCTTGTGTCCCGTCTTCATGTTCATGGGTCAGCTGTAGTATGTTTGGTTATTTCCGTTCGCTTGAGAATTAAATGATGTGACGTTTGCGCTATAAAACCCCAAACAACATGCTCCGGTTTCAGTTTTGCGATCCTGACTATTCAAAATGAACAGAAGAACAAGCCAAACATGAATTCGTTTTGGTTTCGCTTAAATAAAGTTAGCTAATTCGTCTGAAACCGTGAAAGAACAATTTAACTACAACATCAGAATTTCGTTTTTTTAAAACAAACTAGCGTGAAAACCCCATTCGAAAGTAACAAACCCGTTTTGATCAAGCTGTAGTGGTGCAAAAACAAACAAAACAAAACAAAACAGAAACAAAACCAGGAAGGTGTGACTGAAATGGCAGGAAGTGAGCCTGAGGCAATGGCGGTGATTGGTGGAGAGACAGGAAGGGGCGTGGCCTCACTGAGAGCTGGATCTGGCGAGCGTGTGCTGTTCGTTGTGTTCCTTGCTAGTTCTCAGTTTGAATTTGGTGATGGAGCTGTTGAGTTTTTGGAGCGCGCTCTGCGCCGCGTATTTCGTCGGGAACAAGGCCAGGATGGTGTACGTGGACGCCAGGTCGTGAGGGGGCGCTTTGGGAGGCTCAGAGTTCGTAACGTCCGCTCCCTCTGATTGGCTGGGGGACGGAGGTTTGGGCAGCCATTTTATGAGAGCGCCGACTTTGCTCAGTTCTGCCAGTAAAGAGTCCGCTTCCACTCGACTGATGCCAGCCGGAAGGTCCGTCACCTCAAAAACACGGCCGGTGTCTGGACGCACAAAAAATAAAAAAAAAAAATACTTGAGTGAAAAACTGATTGCGTTTAACAATAAGTGATACATGTATGCAAAAAATGTTCATTGTTTTTTATTTTTTTTTCTATTATTATTATTATTATTATTATTATTATTATTATTATTATTATTATTAGAAATGCCATTAAAGGTAAATTTTATTACAAGTTTTAATTTAATTAGTTTCAATACATTACATTTTATTCCAAATCTTAGTACCAGTATTGTAATACCAAATGTTTTTATATACGTCTACATTTTAAATATATAATTATATATAAATATATAATATATAATATATATATATATATATATATATATATATATATATATATATATATATATATATATATATATATATACACACACACATACATTTTTTTTATCTCAACATTTCTGTATATATATACATATATATTCATAAGTGTACACATAATATAATCTCCAAGAAATAAATATTTGTAGATCTTTATTAGTCATTTTAAAGGTAAAACTGGTTTAATACCATTTTAACTGTATATCACTTAATTATAATGTATAATATCCTATTAGAGTAACAGAAATCTTAAAAATATTATATTTTATAAAATATAATAAATAATAAAATTAATAATACATTTAAAATATAAAATATTACAACATAAATTATTAAAACATTATTTTTTTAATTATTAAAATATTAAAACATATTCAACTTAAACCTTTAATTTATAGAAGCACCCTAAAACCAATTTCAGTTGATTATATATGGATTAACAGAAAAGTGTTTTTTTCCAGTATGCCTATACATTTTCACTATATTAAAATGAAGAATTATATGGATTTTTTTTTAATAATATAAAGGCAATAAAACAATCATGCAACTACCAATCAAAAGTTTTTGAACAATGAGAATTATTTTTTTTTAAAGAAGTCTCGTCTGCTCCCCAAGCCTGCATTTATTTGATCTAAAGTACAGCAAAAGCTGTAAAAATTTGAAATATTTTTATTATTTAAAAAAAATATTCTATTTGAATACATTTTAAAATGTTATATATTCCTGTGATTTCAAAGCTGAATTTTTAGCATCATCATTTAGCACCAGTCACATGATTCTTCAGAAATCATTCTAATATTCTGATTTGCTACTCAAAAAACATTTATTATTATTAATTTTATGTTGAAAACAGATGAGTAGAATTTTTTCAGGTTTTGTGATAAATAGGAAGTTCAGAAGAACAGCATTTATCTGAATTAGAAATCTTTTATAACATTATAAAAATCTTTATCATCACTTTTGATCAATCTAAAGCATCTTTGCCAAATAAAAGTATTAATTTTTAGCGATTCTTTTATAAAAAAAATTAAACTGACTCCAAGCTTTTGAATGGTATAGTATATAATGTTACAAAAGCTTTTTATTTCAGATAAATGCTGATCTTTGGATCTTTCTATTCAAAGAATCCTGAAAAAGAATACTCAACTATTTTAAATATTGATAATAATAATAATAAAAAAATGTTTCTTGAACAGCAAATCTGCAAGTTAGAATGATTTCTGAAGGATCACGTGACACTGAAGAAATGATGCTGAAAATGCAGTTTTGATCACAGGAATAAATTACATTTTAACGTATATTTCAATAGAAAACAGTTATTTTAAATAATAAAAAACATTTTACAATATCACTGCTTTTGCTGTACTTTGGATCAAATAAATGCAGGCTTGGTGGGCAGAAGAGAATTCTTAAAAAACATAAAAAAATTACTGTTCAAAAACTTTTGACTGGTAGTGTACATGTTTAAATCAAAGATGTTCTTAAAACATCTTTTATAACTCTCCTACCAAATTTAATTTTAAATTATAAGGGAAAAAACCCAAAACATAATTTTGGATATGTTTGAAACATTCAATATTTCACCCAATGTGTTTATGTTTCAGATGTTTCCGATGAAATCACTTTGGGAATGTCCTCAAAGTGAAAACATTTTAAAAAACAGACTAATAAATATTTCAAATAAGTTGTAAAAGTGTTTTTTTAGGGATTAAGTTGAAGTTGAAGATCAAACTGAATCTTTATTGAACTCTACGTTCACAAATGATGTTTTCATACCCGTTTCTCCTGTACTCATGTCAGTAGACAGTGATTTCTTTGCGGGTCTTCGACTGCGCATGCCGTGCCGGACACCCACAGGACCCTGAGACAGGACAACAGAGCCGAACGTGAGCCGACGTGCGTGCAGAACGAGAAAGTCCCGTGTTTAACATGACGATGGCGATGAAGATGATGCTAGATGTGCATTAATGTCATTAGATCACCTGATCTTGAGTGTGAGAGCGGCGTGTGTGTGTGTGTTCAACCTGGTGGTGATGAAGATGATGATGATGGTGGTGGTTGACCACATGAGAGCCGTGCATTAGTGGGGGTCTGATGGGGGGGTTATACTGGAGGGGCTGCCCAATCAGAGGAGGATACCTGCCATCACCTGTGGACACACCAACACCAATGTTATCTATCTAAACTATGCCAAAAATATACAATATATACCAAAATAGAACAAAAATTCCAAAATATAGCAAAAACTTATCAAAAATATACCAAATATATAAATACATGCTGGGTTTTCCAAAACATAAAAATATAAAATATAACAAACATACCAAAAACATACAAGAATTATGACAATATATCAAAGATATAACAAAAATATGCTGGATGTACCAAAAGCTTAACAAAAAAACAAAAAAACAACAACAACAAAAAAAAATATTTGCAAGTACCATAACAAAAATACAAAAAAACCCAAGTATATAAAAATACAAAGAGTTTACAAAAAACAAACAAACAAAAAATTGCAAAAATATGCAAGATGTACCAAAACAAAAATATAACAGAATAACTCCAAAAATATACTAGAATTCTGACAATATATCATATATACAACAAAAATATGCAGGATGTACCAAAAACAAACAAACAAAAAAAAAAAAACATGCATATATATGTATATATATATATATAAATATATAAAAATGCAGGATGTACTGAAAACTTAAACTTAAAATACCAAAAATATACAAAATATATAAATATATGCAGAGTGTAGCAAAAATACACAAATAAATAGAAAATTTACCAAATATATAACAAAAAATATGCAGAATATACCAAAAATGTAACAAAAATACAAAAAAATATACCGAAAATATACCAAATATATAACAAAAATATGCAGAATGTACAAAAAATTGAACAAAAATACAAAAAAATATACAGAAAATATACCAAATATATAACAAAAATATGCAGGATGTACCAAAAATGTACCAAAAATACAAAAATATACCGAAAATATACCAAATATATAACAAAAATATGCAGAATGTACCAAAAATGTACCAAAAATACAAAAATATACCGAAAATATACCAAATATATAACAAAAATATGCAGAATGT
This sequence comes from Cirrhinus mrigala, assembly GCA_036247105.1. Lineage (NCBI taxonomy): Eukaryota > Metazoa > Chordata > Actinopteri > Cypriniformes > Cyprinidae > Cirrhinus > Cirrhinus mrigala. Next base: position 26,373,455 of record CM070028.1, read on the forward strand.
ACCAAAAATTGAACAAAAATACAAATAAATATACAGAAAATATACCAAATATATAACAAAAATATGCAGAATGTACCAAAAATGTACCAAAAATACAAAAATATACCGAAAATATACCAAATATATAACAAAAATATGCAGGACGTACCAAAAATGTAGCAAAAATACAAACAATATACTGAAAATATACCAAAAATATGCAGAATGTACCAAAAAAAAAAAAAACAAATAAATAGAAATATGCACGGTTTATCAAAAACATAAAATTACCAAAAAAAAAAAAAAAAAAAAAACCCTGCAAGATGTACCAAAACTACACCAAATATATACAGGAAAAAACCCCCGGATGTACCCAAACATAATAAAACTACCAGAAATATACCAAATATATGCCTAATTAATCACAAAAACATGCAAGACCTTAAGACACTTTAAGTACAGCTATACCACAAATATACCAAAATATACTGTACAAGATGTACAAAATTGTAACAAAAGTATCAGAAATACCCAAATGTACCAAAAATAGATCAAAATTTAAATACACAGCTCACCTTGGCCTGGAGCGTACGGGCGGGACAACTGAGGCATGATGGAAAACGGGGCGTGGCCAGGACGAGGACCCTTCAGATTGGCCAGATGGGCCGGAGCAGGCGATTGCGCCGGAGAGGGGGAGGGGCTTAGCAGCTGCTGTGGATTATTCTAGAAAGCGAGAGAGAAAGGTTACGAATGTTGTATGATGTAAGAATGAGGTCACATGGGACGTGATGCAGGCGTTTGTACCTGTGTGGCGTCCTGCGGCGTCAGGTCGCTGGGTTTGTAGTAGCGGTTGGGCTTCCAGTGCGGTGGGGACGGGGCTCTCGGCTGCTGGCTGGGAGGAACGCTCAACTGCATCATCACCACTCCACCAGCAGGGGGCGGCGGAGGCACAGCTGGAAATCACAGCGCATAATACCGATTTCAGTTCGGGATAATTGTAGAAATAACATTACTAAATTATGGATTGTTTTAATTAATATCAGATAAAATATATGCATTATAAAAATTAAATTTAAGTTAAAAAAAAAAAAAATTATATACATATATATACATTATATATATATATATATATATATATATATATATATTAAACTTTTTTATCTTTAATTTTAAATTTTCAAATTATGGATTTTTATGCAGCAAAATGCATTTTACATAAAATTAAAATTACTACAACATTTTAATTACATATGCACACATTTAATACTTTATTTTTCATATTTAATTATGAATTGTGATTATAGAAAATGTGTGGTATTAAAAGTATTACTTCTAATCACTTATTAAATATAAAAAACAATGATGTTTTAATTAAAATAAATGTTTAATAAAAATGAGAAAAAATATGCATTATAAATATCAAATCAATATTAAATATAAAATTTTTAATTTTACATTTTTAAAAACATTTTAAATTGTACATTTTTAAATTATTGATTGTTATGTAGCAAAATACATATTAAATAAAATTAACATTTCTACAAAATTATAACTACATATACACATTTAACACTTTTTTATAATACTTAGTTTATTATTTTCTGAATTATGGATTGTAATAAAAATTAAATAGTAATGTTTTAGTTAAATTTTTAATAAAAACATGAGGAAATAAAGGCATTAATAATATCAAATCAAATATCTAAAAAACAATACATTTTTATTTTTTAAATTATGGATTGTTATGCAGAAAAATACATATTAAATTATATTACTACAAAATTTGAACTACATATACACATTTAATACTATATTTTTCATATTCAATTATGAATCGTGATTAAATTAAATAAGTGGTATTAATAATGAATAATTTATTTTTTATATTATGGATTGTAATAAAAATAAAATAGTAATGTTTTAATTAAAATAAATGCTTAAAAATGAGAAAATACATGCATTATAAATAAATCAAATATAAAAAAAAATATAAAATTTTTAATTGTACATTTTAAATTATAGAATGCAGCAAAATGCATATTAAATAAAAATAAATGCTTTAAAATGTAAAAATATATGCATTATAAATATCAAATCAAATATGAAAATAAAAAAAATTCACATTTTTAAATATTTTTAATTTTACATTTTTAAATTATGGATTGCAGCAAAAGGCATATTCAATTAAATTACTACACAACTGTAATTACATATACAACACAATTTTTTAATTTTAAATTATGATTAAATAAAATAAGTGGTATTAAAATGAATACTTCTAATAATGTATTATTTTGTTAATAATATTATTAAAATGTATTATTTAGTATAACAGTGGACTGTAATAAAATAAAAAAAATAAAATAAAAAAATAAATTGCATATTTAAGTTTTAATATGATTGCAAATCTAAATTACAGATTGAAATAAATATTGTAAATGACTAAAATATGAATTATGACAAAAGTACTCATTATATATATAAATTTATATATATTTGTAAATTTATATATATTAAATATTTATATATATTAAATTTATATATATTAATTTGTAAATTTATATATATTAACAAATGGGTCTATCAACACTAAATATATTCAATCATTAGTCAAACAGACTCATTTCAATTCTTACACTTCACATTGTTCTCTCATTTTTAATATAATTATATCTCATGCACACATAATATATTACACTTATTAACCTTTAGAGTTATAAATCTTCACTAGTGCAGACAGATATCTTCACTGGTGTTATAAATACAATGTTTGCTACTGAATTATTCAATAACAGACAAAAATGATGAAGAGCTACACACACAGGCCAATTAAAGTGCTTTATTAAACAGTGAAAGGTCAAAGAGTATGTGGGTCTCGCCTCTTCCTCATTAAAAACACCCTCTTCTTCAGGAACATAATCATCACACACACACACACACCGGCTGAGCGTTCATCAACACTGAGGTTTATTCAAATAAACATCGATTGTTCTTGCTGCTTCTCAAACGCGTGATGAGCTCTTCACAAACGCCGTAAGGCACGAGCAGAAAGCAGAATTGTAAACAACATTTAATTAAACAGCTAAGTAAAACATTTTGAAAATGAGAAATAAACTGCTCAAAGCTCATTATGTGTGCTCAACTTATTAACCGAGAAACGTGCGAAGACTTAATATCTAATTAAAAAATACCTGCCGTTGGTAAATGACACAGAGCTATGTACGTTAACCTTTAGACGCCAGTTGCAGTTTTCACCATTAAAAGAAATAGTGTTTACACAGATTAAAAACAAAGTATTTAGAAAAAAAAATATTGCAACCAATGAATATTATTTGGAATATTATACTATTTACTATTTTATATAGTTTGTACTATATATTTAAATTTTCAATTATGGATACTGTATTTTCTGGAATATAGCCCATCTTTTAATTTTTATTATCTATATTTATTTGCCATTATTAGTTTTCTTACCTTTTTCTAAATGTGAGATATATACTGATGTGTGTGTTTTCTTTCTGTTTTTAACTCAATTTCAACCCGGTGCAGTTTATAGTCAAGTGTGACTTGTCTGCAAAAATATTCATGCGCACAAAAAAAAAAAAAGGGTAATTAAATACATAGTATTAAAAAGTAATATTTCTATTATTTATTTTTTTTTTTGCATTGAAATAAAAATAAAATAGTATGTTTTAATTAAAATAAAAGTTTAATACAAATATGAGAAAACATCAAATTTTTAATTTTACATTACATTTATGTCCAAAAATACACACACACACACACACTCATATATAAATAAATATATATGAATAATATTGCTACCAATACTTATACAATTTTTTTTTTTTTTTACAACTACTACAATAATTAAAGTATGTCTTATTAAAAAGTAATACTCCTATTTTTAGTATTACTTTTTTTTTAAACTATGGACTGTAATAAAATAAACAAAAAGTAATGTTTTATTTCAAATGAATGCTAATAAAAAATATGAGAAAATATATACATGATAAATATCAAATCTAATTTGAAATAAAAATATTACATTTTTAATTTTTTTTTAGTTATTTATAAAAATGATAAAGGAAAATAGAATTAACAACTGAATAATATATATAATTATGTAAGCATTTTATTTCGAACATATAGGTGTAAAATGGATAATTACATTTTAATTATTACTATTCTAATAATTATTAAAATATTATAATATTTAAGTATTTTATTTTGAACATACATACATACATATATATATATATATATATATATATATATATATATATATATATATATGAAATTATTTTAATTGTATTTTAATATTTTATTACATTTTGTTAGTACTGCCAAATGCAAATACACTATATACAGTCGAATGTATTACTTTTACTATTTTTTAAATTATGATTGCAATAAAAATAAAATAGTAATGTTTAACTCAAATTAAAAAAAAATGAGAAAATATATGCATTATAAACATCAAATCAAATTTACAATGACAATATAATTTTTTTTTATTGTTTTTCTATTGCTTCATAAAAATTATAAAGGAAAATAGATTTAATAAATAATATATATATATATATATATATTCGATTATATTGCATTATTACTTTTGTTTTGAAAAGATAATGGATAATTAGGCACTGAAAATACTAATGTTACAAATATACCTTGTAAAATGCCAATGCATTACGGCTCAAGCCAATATTTTGTTAAAAATGCAGTCAAATGTATTACTTTTATTATTTTTTAAAATTATGAATTGTAATAGTAAAATAATAATGTTTTAATTAAAATAAATGTTTAATAAAATACACACATTATAAATATCAAATTTAAAATAATATTTATTTTTTTATTTTTTAGTTCTTTATAACAAATTATAAAAGATCATAGAATTAATAAATAACTGCATAATATTGCAAACTATATAACTATTATAATATTTTATTATTTTATTACACTTTGTTTTGAAAAAACAATGGATAATAATGCATTGAAAAAAATAAAAATGTTAAAAATATATCTTACAATGCCAATGTATTATGGCTCAGGCCAATATGTTGTTATGAATGCACTCAAATGTATTCGTTATTTCTAGCTGTTTTACGATTGGTCAACAAGGCTGTCATACCTGTGCACTGCTGGCCTGTGATTGGCTGAGAGCCGCAGGGGGAGGGCGGTCGGGCAAACGGCATCTGCTCTGAACACGGCGGAGGGAGGAAACCAACAGTCGAGCTGCACACACACAGGAAGTTCACGTAAGACACGGTACAGAGCCAATCACATTCAGCGATCCTTTAATCTGACAGGTTGACAAGCGGACGCACACGTGTTACCTGATGCTAGAGTGTTGCGTCGGCGGCATCATGCTGTAATACACCTGCATGCTGGCGGAGGGCGCCGGCGTCTGATTGGTCTGTCCCTGCAGCACGATCTGTTGCTGATAGGCTGCCTGAGGAACGCTCTGAGAACCCTGCTGCACAGACACCTGACCGAACACACGTCACCTCATCAAAATCACCGACAAAACAAAAAACACCAAGAGACGAGCACCGTGAGCACTCGGGTACCTGATACGGAGGCATTGTGGGATACTGCACCATCACGCTCTGAATCTGATTGGCCATTCCGCCCTGAGAGCCGACCAGCGATTGGTTCTGAGTCTGCTGAACTCCCATCATGCCTTGGTAACTGGGGGGTTGAGCGGGCATGACCGTCTGGAAACCTGAAAACACATTAAAACGCCAACTTATTAGCATAAACAACAGCTAACGACGCACAAACAACATCTGGGAGCGAAACATTAAGGACAAAGTGCAGAAACAGATTTACGCAACATTAAAGCTGTAAACAACTTTTAAAAACGCTGTTTAATTGCGAAAAGATGAAAATATGTGAAATGAAGTAAAAGACAGTGTGAATGTGAGCGGGAACAGATGGACGGTTATGCGCAAGGAGTCTCAGACCGTTCATGGTTTGTGAGGAAATGGCAGCGCTTCTGAAGAAAAACAGTCGCTGACTAAGGATTGTGGCATTAAACGTTTTGTGGCACATTAAGCAGCGAGAAAATTAACATACACAAGTTTGTAATGTAGGTGGCCATAATAAGAAGAGTCGGTTTATCCACATTTCCAGAAATTCAGGTACAATGACTGGATGAATGTTATTATTCATGAGCCAGAATGATCAGATTTATAATGATCTGTTTATAAATATTAATATCATTAATATTAATAATAATAATAAATCTTAATACAACTGTAATAATATATAACTTCATGCAGAACTTAGCAATATTTAATAAATAGGTTTTTAATGATTGGCTTGAATGAATGATTAAATATTAATATTTAATTATTTAATATGTAATACATTTATAAATAAAATGTATACTGTAATAATAATAATAATAATAATAATAATAATAATAATAATAATAATAATAATAATAAATAAATAAATAATATAAAGTGTGTTATCTGGGATGAATAATTTCAT
>CM070028.1:26382437-26517437 GCA_036247105.1 Cirrhinus mrigala
TTCATGAATATAGCCTTGGGTGATATGACAATATTTATTTATTTATTTATTTATTGTTTTTCATGAATATAGCCTTTGGTGATATGACAATATTTATTTATTTATTGTTTTTTGTTTGTTTATAAATAAATTGTTTATTTATTTGTTTGTTTGTAATAAATATACTCTTTGGGAATATAGCATTATTTATTTATTTATTTATTGACTGTTCGTAATAAATATAGACTTTGGTAATATGGCAATATTTATTTATTTGCCTTTTTCATGATTATAGCCTTTCATATGGCAACATTGATTGATTTTTACTTATTTATTTGCTTACTGATTGTAATGAATATAACTTTGGTTATATGGAAATATTTATTTATTTATTTACTTAATGAATTAATTTGTTTATTTGCTGTTTTTCATGAATATAACCTTTGGTAATATTTATTTATTTATTTATTGTTTGTGAATATAGCCTTTAGGGATATGGCTTTATTCATTTATTTACTTACTGTTTGTAAGGAATATAGACTTTGGTGGTTTATTTACTTATTTATTTATTGTTTGTTTGTTTGTTTGTAACGAATACAGCCTTCGGTGATGTGCGAATGAATATTTATCTGTTTATCATTCAAGCCTTTCAGCAATGAACAATGTATTGATTAGTTTTCTGCCGTGCAGCACTCTGATTTTAAACAAGCTTCATGAATATTTTCACAGTGTCCCGTAATAAAAATCTGCCAGCAGGTCAATGGGGTCAGAGGTCAGAGGTGAGAGTTGAGGAGTGAGGGCTGGGAAAAGAGACCGGTTCACTGTGAGAATGACTACGAATCTCATACAGTGACACGGCCCCGTCTCCCAGCGCTCCAATCACCCTGCAGGAAGAGCCCACTCGGACAGGAAGTGCTCGTGTAGAGCGTGTTTGTACCTGTCTGTTGCGGTGGCAGTGTCTGGCTCTGGGGGGCGCTGTAGTGTACCGGCGTCACCGCTCTGTAGTGTTGGCTGGAGTGCGAATACTGTCCCGGAGCGCAGTAACACGCCGACACCTGCAGAAACACAAACACACACGTTATCGTAAACCCTTGTTTGCGGTCACACGACGCAGGTAATGTACCAAGAGCGTGTGTCTGTACCTGCTGCACGGGCTGCTGGATGTATCCGTGCGGCTGCAGGACGGCTTGGTTGACGGCTGTGGGATGGGGGTAGGCGTGGCCGCTCATGGGCTGTCCCGCCGATGGAAGCATGTAGCCGGTGGGCGGAGGGTTCTGGAGCACCAGGGATTGTGGGTAGAGGCCCGCGTGGGGGTCCGGAGCGTCACCCGAATGCTGCCGAACGAGATTCATCTGGCTGAACTGGGCACTTAAACCGTCCTGTTGCTGTTTTAACACAGAAACACACAAGAGAACAGCTCAGATTCAATTTAAGAAACTGAAGGCCAGCATCAAACTACTAACACGAAATATTTAATAATAACTGAAATAAATAAATAAAAAAAACATATATATATATTTTGTGGTAAATAAATGAAGTAAAATATATGTAGAAATAAAATGTGTATATTTGATTTTATTATAAATATTTCACAAAAAATAAATAAAATATATGTTAGGGTAAATAAATGTGGTTTTAAAACTCTACAAAACTGCAAAGTATATGTACAAAAAAAAGTGTATATTTAATTTTTTGTAATAAATATTTAATAAAAAAAGTAATAAATATTTTGGGGTAAATAAATGTGGTTTTAATACACTTTACAAATTTGCAAAATATATGTACAACTAAAATGTATACATTTAATTTATTATAAATATTTCATTAAAATAAATATTTTGTGGTAAATTTGTTTTTAAAACAGTTTTTTTTTTTTTTTTTTTACAATTTAGCAAAATGTGTGTACATATGTATACATTTACACAAATGTATACATTTAATTTAATTTTATTGTAAATATTACAAAAATATTTTGTGGTATATATATATATATATATATATATATATATATATATATATATATATATATATATATAACATTTACACCTTTAATTTATTATAACTATTTCATAAAAAATAAATAATTTGTGGTAAATAAATGTGGAATTATTTTTTTTTTCTTTTATTGTAAATATTTAATAATAAAATATTTGTCAGGAAAAACTAATAAATATTTCATAATCTCCATTATTCTACATGTAATTTTAATACACTAATTTTCTAAAATGTATATGTGTGTATATGTATTAAAATGTGAGTATATATTTATAATATTATAATACGTTTTATATATTTATTTCATTTTATAACATATTAATTTGTTAAAACTGCCGAATAAAAACAAATATTTACTTTTTACTTTTCTTACTATGAGAGTGCCTGGATGTGGATTTTTTTATTTTAATTATTTTTTATTTATTTTTTTACAAGTGGATCCACTTCATTTTGGACAAATATTTTACAATTTACACATGTGATTTTATTTGGGTGTATATTTATTGTAAAATCCGTTTTTTATTTAAAAAAAAAAAAATTACATATACACACATTTGTGTAATATTTATTTAATACCTATTTTCTAAATCCTACTGTAACACTAAAAGATTTTTACCCAAGAACTTGTGGGTGGGTACAAATAACATTAACCAATAATGCTATGTAGTCTAAACTTTACAATTCAATCATTTTTTTGCCATTTAAATTAAATAATTAAAAAAAACTAACATTAAACTAGAATTGGGTCATTTTTACAATCAATCAATCTCTCTTATTTGAAACCCAAGAGTCGGTCTTCATGTGATTATGCAACAAAAGGAGATATTTTTGAAGTGGAAGTGGATCACACGCTTTCAAAACTAAACCAGGGCGTCACATTGAGGACTTTAAGCTTTAAAAACAGGCACAGATCAAAGTCCGGCCCGACATCCACCAGGACCAGAGACCCTGCCTGGCGTCACAACCGCTGCACGCCGTTTTATTAAAAAAAGTAACAACATCTGGTGGCATTCATTATTGATGTGGTCTGAATTTGTTAATGAGGGTGTTATATTTGGTAGAAACGGGTCACACAGTGAGAAAGATGACAGAAGTGACCCAATTCAGTCATGAGCCCCTCCGCCGGGTACAGACAAATCACATGGGGCTCGTTTCCAAACTTTGGAGAGATTAATCAATAAAACTGACAGAAATAAACTGCACTTTCTTTGGTTCCCTGCGACACACTAAGATCACAAACTGGATGGCAGCAGAATATGGACAATAAAAATTAAAAAAAAATATTAAAATGACTGAATGGGGCAAGGTAGAAAAAAAAAAAAATAAAGAGTGAGAATAGAAGAATAGAAAATAGGAAGAAAACAAAAACTAAATATTAAAGAGGCCATACTGTTCACTTTTGTAGCATTTATTTTTATCATATAATGAACGTATTAAAAAAATAAGAAAAATCTAAAAAATAATGAATAAATAAATTATTTTAAAAGGTATCGGATATGTATGTATTGTATTTTGAAAGTATTTAAAAAAGGGAAAGAAAAATAAAATAAAACAAAATATAATAATAATAATAAAAAAAAAATCTATGTAGTACTACATAGTATCTATGTATTGTATAAAACATTTTCTAAAAGCACAAGAAAAATAAAAAAATAAACTAATAATAATGATAATAATCATAATCATAATAATAATAATAATAATAATAATAATAATAATAATAAACACTATAAATAAAATATAACTAAAACTACGAAATTTGCTCTTAATTGAAGAGTTATTCTGATGTATGTATAAACTTAAAATAAAAATAAGAACAATTTTATAGTTTAAGAGTTGTGAATATTCTGGTACATATACATCGCATATTAAACTTTATTATTAAACATTAAAGACAAAAAAAATAATATTGTATATTTATTTAAAATATTTTATATTTTAGTTATAATTTGAGATTAAACTGTACTTGAATTTAAACTGTAAGAACTGTGAATTATGGTTATGCATGTATTTTATATTAACAATTTACTTCTAAATAAATTTAAATTAATTTAAATCTACTAAATAAAAAAAAAAAAAATATTTACAGTTATTTGAAAACTTTAAAAAAAATCTAAAAATAAAATCTAAAATGAAATAAAAACATTAAATGATTAGGAGTTGTGAGTATTACGGTATGTATCATATAGTAAACTTATTTCAGCAGAACAAGGAAAATCTTTCCATGATATGGCCTCTTTAATAAATCGAGGGAAATGGAGAAGAGAGACGTTTCCAGAAGGACAGGTGTTATGATGGAGTGATAGTGAAGGAGGAGAGAAGTACCACAGTGTACTGTTGAGTAAAAGCACCAGGCAGGAGAGGAGGACAAGAGACCGCAGCAAACTGCACAGGCTGAGCAGACGACTGCAGAGGAGAGAGAAGAGACACACGCAGACAAAGAGGAAGAGACCAAAGACAAACATCAGAGAAACAGAACTGGGAAAAAAAGGATAGAATGAATGAGAACCAGAGAGAGACGTCAGAGAGACACTTCTGATTATAGAGAGATAATAACCGCTAAAAACAACTAACAATTTCACTAGCACCGTAAGTGGGGGGAGAAAAAAATAATGAATAAATGAAAAAAAAAAATTATGTAGAAATAAAAAAAAAATGTATTTTATTACCAACACATAAAAAATACCATTTACCATGTGTAATAATTTTTTACTTTAAATGTATACAGAATATAAATGATAAAGGATAAACAAGAATAAATAAAATGTTGTATTTAAGCATGACTAATGAAAGTGGGATACTGACAGCAATCTAGTATTTTGCTATAGTCGATAACCAATATGATGACTAATATTTTAAATACCGCTTTAACTGTAGACATTTAAAGATGATTAAATCCTAAAAATTAAATATTATACATCATAAAAGAAAATTAACCAACTTGAATAAATGTAAAAACAAAAACAAAAAAAACTGTTATTTGTAAAAATCTGACAAATTCAACCAAACTAAAAAACACTAAACTAAATAAAATAAATAATTCCATGAAAAAAAAATAAAATAAAAAGAACTAAAATTTAATAAAATTATAATAAAAACACACAGATATAAATATTGAAATAGAAAAGATAATATTATAATTATTTAAATATAAAAAATAATAATTTGTCTAAGTGTAAAACATTTAAATATAAAATGTAAAAATAAAATAAATTCAACTAAATAAAAAAATAAGAAAAACTAAACGAAATTAAATAAAAGAATTTAATATAAAACGACTCATTACATTTTATGGCTCTGATTGTAGATACCCAAAGATATGATTAAATAATAAAAATTAAAGTTGAATTAAGTTTAACTAAATTGAACGAATGTAAAAAAAGTTATTTGTAAAAATCAGACACTCAACTTTGATTAAAAAAAATAATTCTATAAAAATAAAAAAAATATTTCTAAAAAAAACTAAATTTAATAAAATATAATTATAATAAAAATATACAGATACAGATAAAAAACATTGATATAGATATATAATAGAAAATACTATAATATTTAAATATAAAAAAGATAATTTGTCTAAATGTAATATTTATGAATGTTAACATTTATATACATATAAATGTTAAAATACGATAAATTCAACTAAATAAAAAAAAATTAAATAAAACAATTATTTAACATAAAAAGAGAAAAACATTTCAAATAAGATATACTTAACTAAATTACAAAAAGGAAATATAATTATTTAAATATAAAAATTAAAATAAAACTGAAAACATTTAAATATGAACATATTAAAACTAATTACTTATTTATTTTAATTATTTTATTTTATTCAATATAAAGAAGACATTCATTAAAACGAGTTAAAATTAAATTAAGCTAAAAATAAAACAATTATTTTAATACAAAAGTATTAAAGAAATAGGAAAAGAGAGAGAGAAAAAAAACTGAAATATTTATTTAAACTATAAAAACTAAAAACTCTCTTATTTTATAGTTTTATCAAAACTATAAAATAGGAAAAATGAAACACATTATTGAAAAAAAAACATGTGCTTTTCCTGACCTGTGCTAGAAGGTGATTGGCTGGCTGAGGTTGAGGGGGAGGAGGCAGAGGTGGAGGAGGAGGGGGCGGGGGAGGATGTAGAGCCATGGGCTGCTGGCCCCGCCCCTGCTGTGATGTCATCGTAGGGTTGTAGACCACTGGACTGCCGTCAGGATTAACAAAGGGCTGACCTGTAGACAGAAACCAAACAGTCTGAAAACCAAACCTCCGTTAATGAACTCAATTTCATTTGCGCGACAACGAATTAGTACTAAAAGTTAGTACTGCGAATCAAATCTGACGTAGTGTAACCTCCATCCTGTGAAGTCAGTGTCGGTACCAACCTGTCTGTGGGTTGAGCAGCACGCTGCCCGGCGGGATGGCGGTGCTGTCCAGAGGAACGATGTAGAAGCTAGCGTTAGTATTAATGTTAGCGTTAGTAGTCGCGCTCTGAGACACCGGGGCCGGAAGAGGGGCCGCGGGGGCCACGGTGAAGCCCCGACCTGGCTGGGGTAGAACGGGGGCGGGTAACGGCAGCTGGGCCGGCCGAGAGAGCGACCCGGAAGAGGAACCTACGCTACTAGAAGAGTCTGAACCTGAAGAAGGGCGAAGAACGAAAGAGCTTTTACTGGCATATACAAGGTGTGAGGAATGAATGACAAGGGGTTGATGAGCGGGGCAAAAAATTGATGACAGGAAATTATGTCACAAGAAAGGAAAAAGAACCATGCAGGGTGGATCAAAAAAAAATCACCCCCAAAAAACTGTTTATGCTGCTTCTAGATATCCTTTGCAATAATCAGAATGAATTACTTCACTATTAATAAGTTTTATTATTAATTTGCTTACATTTTTATTATTACTTTTCCATTAATAATTATTTTTTGTAATAATAATTATTAATAATTTTATTTTATCAATTATTATTTTATTAATACTTTATTATTATTATTATTATTATTATTGCTTATTGTTTTACAGATTCACGGAATAAACTGACAAAGTATCACAATGCAAAATCCCTCTCAAAAATAAATAAATATATCTGTTTTTTTTTGTTTTTTTTTAGACAAAGACAAAAAAAAAACTGATTAAAAATAAAAAAATGCATCAAAAATATTAATATGACTGGAAACCAAATAAGGAATTTTTATTAGTAATTTGAAAAAAAAAAATAAAAATCTAATAAAAATAATAAATATACAACATTTACAATTTCTTGTTAGCAAATAAAATAAAGAAATAATAAAAAGTAAAGTTAATAATTAAAAAAATAAAATTAAACATTACGTTTGTAATGAAAATAAACAAATAAAATTATCAAAATATCAAATAAGGAATTTATATTAGTAAATAATTAGTAATTAGTAATTTAAAAAGTAATAAATATACAACATTTACAACTTATTAGTAAATAAAACAAAGAAATAATTCAAAAAAATTAAGTTAGTAATTAATAAAAAATGTATTAAATATAACTAAAATATTACGTTAGTAATTAAAATAAGTAATACAATTAAATATAAACAAAAACTCCAAAATTAAGTTAGTAAATAAAATTAAAACAATAAAATTAAATATAAATAAAATAAAACATTAATAATTTAAATAAAAAATAAAAATAAATATAAAATAAGGAATTTTTATTAGTAATTAAAAAGGTAATAAAAATAAATTACAACATTTATGATGTTTTGTTAGTAAATTAAATAAATAAATAAATAAATAAATAAAGTTAGTAATTCAAATAAAAAAATGTAATGAAATATAAATAAAATATTACACTAGTAATTAAAATAAACAACAAAAAGCTAAATATAAATTAATATAAATAAAATAAGAATGACTGCAAACCAAATAAGGAATTTTTATTAGTACGTTATAAAAAAAATCTAATACAAATAATAAACACACAACATTTATGATTTCTTGTTAGAAAATAAAAAAAATTAAGTTAGTAATTCAAATAAAAAAATAAAATTAAATATAAATAAAATAAGAACAAATGAGCTAGTCATTAAAATGAAAAAAAAAAAAAAAATTAAAATAAATATAAATAAAATAAAATATTAATGGCTGCAAACCAAATAAGGAATTTTATAAAAATAAAATAAATATAAAATAAAAATAAAAGAATAGAATTTAAATTAAAATGATAAATACACAATTTCTTATCTGATGTGTTTGTATCTTGAAGCAACTGATAGAAAAAAAAAAAAAAAAAAAAAAACCCTGATGAAACCACTGACTAACAACATAACACCATTTGCAATCATTTGTACGACTGTTCAAATGTAACTGGGCAGGAGGAACGATCCAGCGGTTGCAGAACGGAAGAGGAGCGTCATTAAATATTAAAAATGATAAATATATATTGGCGTCGACTCCTTGAGCTTCTAAATGCCAGAGCATAAATAACCAATGAAGCCAGAGAGCAGACGGCTCTGAATATCAATGTGTTCTCTTAGCTGTTCCTCGACGGACATGAAATGTGTGAAAAGAGGGCAAAGAGATGCTTTCCGCCACACACATGCACATTCTCAATGTACGGCTGCTTAAAGAACAAGAAATGATGAAAATAATAAAAAAAGTCTTCAAGATAACAAAATGATGAGCATAGCAAAGCAGGACTGGGATGGTGAAAGTGAAAATACACTTGGTGGTATTCAGACACTGGAGACAAACTAGTAAAGATCTCAAAAAAGACAAAAAATGTCTTAATTACTTCTAAAATGGCTGTATTTTTGGATTTAGGGCTCATGTTGGAATTACTGCAAATTTCTAAACAGTCAAAACTATTTACATCATTGTCAAATTCAGAAGTTGGAAACACTTTATTTTATAAATACTCTCAGTAATTCCAACATGAACTTTAGTCTGTAAAAATTCCATTAGATTTATTTAAAAACCACAGACATGTAGGGATGCACGATATATCAGACTTTAATGGAAAATTGTTTTTAAAATTCCTACAATTCACTCAAGAAAAAAGAAAAATGTACTTTAGCCATTACTCAATCTTAAAACTGCCAAATATTAAAATTTATTTGTGTGACAGGAAGTTGAAGGGGAAAATAGGGCATTGATGATGATGATTATTTTTTGTAATAATACATATGTCAACATGTGTCATATGACAACAGATGATGTCAACAACAATTATTTTAAAGAAAACTAAACTAAAATAACCAATGCTATTTAATTTTATTTAAATTCACTGAATTTAAGCTGATTTCTGCCACTGTACAAAAAATTAAACAGGTTACTGCGACTTTCACAATTCGTTGCGTGATAAAGATAAAAACGCGTTTTTACATACGCCTCACGAATACGCGTTTATATCTTGCAATTCTGACTTTTTTCTCGCAATTCTTTTTTCCTCGCAAATGCGACTATTACAATTATTTTTCTCGCAAAAGCGAGTTTGTTTCTCGCAATTTTAACTTTTCCTTGCAAATGCGAGTTTATTGCAATTCTGGCTTTTCTTGCAAAAGCTAATTTTTTTTCTCGCAATTCTGACTTATTTCTCGCAAACACAAGTGTTTTTTCGCAATTCTAACTTTTTTCTCATAAATGCGAGTTTGTTTCTCGCAAATGCAACTTTATTGCAATTCTGACTTTTCTCGCAATTGTAACTTTCTCTCAAATGCGAGTTTATATCTTGCAATTCTGACTTATTTCTCGCAAACATGAGTTTGTTTTTCGCAATTCTAACTTTTTTCTCGTAAATGCGAGTTTTTCACAATTCTAACTTTTTTCTCGCAAATGCGAGTTTATATCTTGTAGTTCTGACTTATTTCGCGCAAACGCGAATTTGTTTATCGCAATTCTAACTTTCTTCTCGTAAATGCGAGTGTTTCTCGCAAATGCAACTTTATTCATTGCAATTCTGACTTTTCTCGCAAATGCGAGTTTATATCTTGTAATTCTGAAATTTCTCACAGACGAGAGTTTGTTTTTCACAATTCTAACTTTTTTCTCGTAAATGCGAGTTTGTTTCTCGCAAATGCAACTTTATTAAATGTAATTCTGACTTTTCTCGCAAATGCGAGTTTATATCTTGTAATTCTGACTTATTTCTCACAAACACAAGTTTGTTTTTCGCAATTCTGACTTTTCTCGCAAATGATGAAGGGTCGCAATTCTGACTTTTTCTTGCAAATGTGAGTTTGTTTCTCACAATTCTTTTTTCTCGCAAATGCGAGTTTATTGCAATTCTGACTTTTTTCTCACAAATGGGTTTGTTTCTTACAATTCTAACTTTTTTTCCTCTCACATGCGAATTTATATCTTGCAATACAGACTTTTTTCTTGCATGTGCGACTTTGTTTTTCGCAATTCAGACTTTTTCTTGCAAATGCGAGTTTCTCTCGCAATTCTTTTTTCTCGCAAACATGACTCTGTTGATTGCAATTGTGACTTTTCTCACGAAAGCGAGTTTGTTTCTCACAATTCTAACTTTTTTCTTACAAATGCGAATTCATATCTTGCAATCCTGACTTTTTCTTGCAAATACGAGTTTACTGCAATTCTGACTTTTTTCTCACAAATGCAAATTCTGTATCTTGCAACTCAGATTTTTTTTTTTTTCACAAATGCGAGTTTATATCTCGCAATTCTGACTTTTTTTTGCAACTGTGGATTGAATTGTGAGTTATAAAGTCCAATTTTGATGGGGAAAAAGCCAATATGTTCTCAGAATTGCGAGCTTAAACCTCACAATACTGGCTTATTGTATTTTGTATATTACTATTCTATGAAGATTTTGGAATAACTTTAAGAATGATAAAGGAAGTAAACTGGCTTCATTCTGATTTCATGTTGACGCAAAACAACAGGATCGATTCATGATATAAAAAACATCCATTGCTGGAGCGAGTCAGAATCTCTATATCATGCATCTCTACAAAATCTCTAGATGAAGGAGGGAGAGATATTTACTGGTTTTAGACAGTTTCCCGGTGCTCTTGCTGCTGGCCGTACTGTCTCCTCGAATCAGCAGGCTGATGCCGCTGAAGCTGTTGGCTTTGGTCATGGCGGGCTTCAGGTTCCTGTGCGAGCTGTCCGAATCCGTGCTGCTCCAGGGCCGAGGGTCCGAATACTTCAGCTCGTTCTCTGAGCTGCTCTGACGACTGTTTCCCGAGTGCCCGTCTCTCAATCTGAAGAAAAAACAAAAAAACCCCCCAAAAAAACAAAAAAAAAAACACGGATTTAAGGATTTTAGGTCTCATTAGTGGTATGTAATTAAGCTCATAAACAAAGCAAACAAAAAAGTACCTGAATATCTGTCGTCTTTGCTGAGTGTTAATGTAAGTCACGTCCTCTTGGATTCTAGAGGGAATTTAAACATGATTAGATTGTAAGATATATAAGACCACAGACAAACAAGAAAGCAATAAAGAAGCTCACACAGATAATTTGCTATGTCATATTATATTTTACCTTTTATCAAACGGGAAATGTTCTTGTCCCTGCAGACAAAAACAGAAACACATTTTAATTCCCAAAAAAGGAGGGAAAAATCTATCTATATCTATATCTATCTATCTACCTACCTATCTATCTATCTATCTATCTATCAATCTGTCTGTCTAGCTATCTATCTATACCTCTCTCTCTATCTCTCTATATCTCCATCTATCTATCTGTCTATCCATCTATCTATTTATCCATCGCTCTCTATCTATATCCATCCATCCGTATAGCTATCTATCCATCTATCTCTGTATAGCTATCTATCTATCTATCTATCCATCTATCTATCTCCATCTCTATCCATCCATCCATCTATCTCTGTATAGCTATCTATCTATCTACCCATCTATCCATCTCTGTATATCCATCTATCTTTCTATCTATCTATCTATCTGTATATCTATCTATCTATCTATCTATCTGTCTATCCATCTATATCTCTCTATCTATATCCATCTCTATCCATCCATCTATCTATCCATCTCTCTCTATCTATATCCATCCATCCATCCATCTGTATAGCTATCTATCCATCTATCTATCCATCTCTGCATAGCTATATCTATCTATCTATCTATCTATCTATCTATCTATCTATCTATCTATCTATCTCAAATGAACTTAGAAATTATAGAAATATGCAAAACACAAAGTTGTGGTTTATTTTAATAATAAACATTCTATATATTTTAATAATAAGCACTAGTAATAAATGTCTTTAGTAAATCATAGGTTTATAATAAGATGTGTTGTATCTTGGTAAGGAGACGCACATCTTGGGCGAAGATCCTGTCTCTGGCGCGCTGGTACTCCTCCTCTCGCTCCTCTATCGATTTACTCCGTCTGTCGTCCTTCAGACGCATACGCAGCTAAAACACACACACACACACACTTTATCTTTCAGCCAGCCATATTGTGCCAATTACTGCACATATTACATTTGTTTATATCATAATTTGTAAGTACTACAAATTTTTTTTTTTTTAGCTTATTTAATGTTAGATTATATTTCTCACCCTCCCGTCATCATGGTCCAGGCTGGAGTTATCTCTCTTTAAGATGTACCGCTTTTGGAAATCATCCGTTTTATCATCTTTAATGTGTTCGGAAAACTTCTGATCTGGTCTGTGAGAGAAAAAAAAGTGTTATATAAAAAAAAAATATATAAAATTCATAGTTAGGACAGCCGAGGTTTGTTGAAATCCACACATACATTCTAGTATTGCTGGTTTTGTTGATGATGACTGATTTGCCGGTCTGATCGACATTATGATCCAGCCCAAAATATGCTGCCACCCTGTGAAGAAGCATCCTGTGGTATGATGTCATCGGGGGGAACTTCCTCTTCTGACTTCTGTGACAAACAAAAAAGGTGTTACTTACATAAATGTACTTATATTTACAAAGTAGAACGCAGTTAGATGTACACCGAAAAGATGAGTTTTCAAACAGCTTCTTGAAAAGTGAAAAGGAATCAGCTGTCCGAATTTAAAGATGACAGTATAAACATACATTACATATTATAAAGGTGCATTAAGAATGTGGCTTTTTTCCAGTGGCTGATATCTAAAAAGCAGTGTGTAAAGAGAAATTTAATGCCGACATATAAATACAAAAGTACTAAATCTTTAAAATTAAAATCATATTTTACATGAAATTCTTATTCACTCATTTATTTTTAAAATAGCCAGCCTGGCTGATATACTAAGCCACAGTTGAAAGAAAAAACATTTTACCAATAGTATGTATAAACAACAGCCTAATATATGTTTAAACAATTTAAATTATTTACATACATAAAAAACTAATTTAAAGATGATAGTATAAATATATTTATAAAATATATTTTTTTTAAACTGCTAAAAAGCAGTGCATAAAGAAATTTAACACTGACATATAAACACAAAATTATTAAATGACTAAAATAAAATTACATTTTTATATAAAATGTATTTTTTATTAATAAATAAATACATTTATTTATTTATTTATTTATTTATTTTTAAATAGCCAGCCTAGCTGATATAAAGCCAAAACTGATATGCATACAAATTATACAAAAAAGTAAAACATTTTATCGATAATATTTATAAATAACAGGCTAATATACGTTAAAAATTAAATATATATTTTTAAAGATAATGGTATAATAAGTGTAATTATAAAATAAAATATTTTATATTTATATTTATGTACATTAATATTAATACAGGGTGTGAAGGGTGGTTTACTGATTATATAAATACAATTTCAATATTAAACTGCTAAAATTAAATTAATATTTTACACACAATTCCCTAGTTTCACTCTAGAATATTTTTTTTCATAAGCCATATTTAATGAAAATAATAAAAGGGCCAAATATTTAAATATATGTAATGAATAATGTATTTAGTAATTAGTAATTAGTATTTAATTTAATTAGTAATGTATTTAAAAAAAAAAAAAATGCTATGTATAATAATAACACTTATATATGCATTATTATACACACATGCATATTATATGCGTGTGTACACAATATGTGTGTGTATATGTATGTATGTATGTATGCATGTACACACAAAAAACAGGAACTTACTTTTCAAATATAATATATATTCAAATATACATACACACACACTCTCTCACACACATACAGACATAAAATATAAAAAAGAAATCATGTAAATGTAACCGTTCTTCATTTTTTTGGCTCGACTTACTCAATGTTACTAATGAAGTCCAGAATATCTTGCTCGAGTTTCAGCAGCATCATTCTGTCCCTGTAAGAACAGCGTTCATTAGCATTTATCACAGCTCATCAACCTGATGAGAATCCAGCGCACAAGTGCCAGAATATTCAAATGTCTGCCTACAAGCCCCACATTAACTGAGAAGAGACACGAGACGTGCAAAACAGGATTTCTCTTACACTTTTTAAAAATAAAACCATTAAAAACTTAAATTTTAAGCAGAAAACAGTAATTTAGGAAAAAAATTAAATGCATGTCACTATTTAAAGTAACCTAAGTGTGGATTTTAAAAAGGCTTTTGGGAAGAGCTCAATGAAGCGACAGGAAGTAGCAGTGTTTTTCGCATGAGGGTGTGTTAATGGGACGGCGGGGGGTATTTTCACACACCGGGGGTTGTTCTTCAGCGTGTTGACCAGAAACTCGTGGAGGTTTACTCCTGTGGAGTCTGTGTAGTCCTGACTGGGATCTGAGAGAGAGATGGAGAGAGATTCATCACACACATTCTGTTGCATCCATCTGGCCTGTGAGAAAACACCTCCTCTGCCAAAAAAACAAAGACACACAGACACACACACACCTCTTGAGAGTGTCTTCTTGGACAGTGGGTCTGTTTTCTCTGGCTTTTCTGAGATTTTCTCGCTGTCCTCATTTTTGATGGACGTTTCGTCTTTTTCGAAAGACTGACTGAGCTCGATATGAATCTTTTCCTGTTAAGAAACAAAACAAAAGAACACATTTAGAAATAACATAACATACAAGCGATCTAAACACACATTCATATTCAGGAAGCATTAAGAACATTTTTATGTTTCCCCAGTCGCCAAAAAGAGACTTTTTTGATGATTAGAAGACAAACAGCAGCTCTTTTTTGTCATTATGAAGTGAGAAAGGTAATTTAAAGCTAATTATGATCTCTTTCCCTTAGCTGCAGCTAATCAGAGGAGTTTGATTAAAACACTTTGTGAAGAGAATTAGCAGAAGACTTTGTAATCATCTCAAGTAATAAAGACTTGCCTTTTCTCACATAACAATCACAACAAAGAACAAAAGAAGCTCATATAAACCCTAAACTATCGACGGAAAACTATTAAAGCTAAATTACAAAATGTTCCATAATGCTCTGCAAAAACATCAAGAAGAAATAGAAAAAATAAATAAATAAAATAAATTAATCGTAGTTTGAATTTTAGATTTGTAATTGATCATTCTACTAGACCTAAATAAAAAAGACATTTAAATCACAGCTAAATAATAAATAAGAAATAAAATGGTTAAATAAAAATTCACACAAACATTTTTTACACACATTAATAATAGACCAATATCTGATAATAACACTGGTAATAAAAACAAAACGCTTATAAAATCAAATTAATGATTAATTGATTTTAGCTGCATGTATGATGGATAGATTGATTTATGATTATGAAAGAAAAAAAGAAAAAAAGAAAGAAAAGAGATAGATAGATAGATAGATAGACAGACAGATAGATAGATAGATAGATAGACGCTAGAACAACAAAAAACGACAGATAGAAAAGGTAGAACGATAGAATGATGGAACAATAGATAGAATGACAGAACGATAGATAGAACGAAAGACGGATAGAATGATGATAGAATGACAGATAGAATGACAGAACCACAGAATGATGGATAGATAAAACAACAGATCAATAGAACAAAGACAGAATGATAGATACAACAACAAAAAGAATGATAGAAAGAACAAAAGAACGACAGATAGAATGATAGACAGAATGACGGTAGAAAAAAAATTACAGATAGAAAGACAGATAGATAGAACAATAGATAGAACGACACCACAATAGACTGAATGAAAGATGGATAGAGCAACAGTAGAATGATGAAAAGAACAACAGAACAAGAGCGATAGAGAGAATGATAGAAAGAACGATAGACAGAATGATGGTAGAACAAAAAACGATAAATAGAACAAGCAGAGACATAGATAGAATGAAAGAGAATGAAAGATAGAACGAAAGATAGAACAGCAGATAGAATGATAGAACAAATGAATGACAGAATGATAGAACGACAGATAGATAGATAGATGAAAAGAACAAATGAACGATAGAATGATAGAAAGATTGATAGAAAGAACAAAACGATAATGATAGAACGACAGATTAAACGATAAAACAACAGAATGATAGAACAATAGATAGAATGACAAATAGAACAATAAAATTATAATAGATAGATAGATAGATGAAAAGAACAAATGAACTGATAGAATGATAGAAAGATCGATAGAAAACAGAACGATAGAAAGAATAATAGAACGATAGATGGCTAAAAAGAACAAATGAACGAAAGAAAGAATGATAGAAAGAACAATGATAGAACAATAGATAGATGAACAAATGAACGATAGATAGATAGATGAAAAGAACAAATGAACGATAGAATGACAAAGATTGATAGAAAGAACAGAACGAAAGAAAGAATGATAGAACAATAGATGGCTAAAAACAAATGAACGATAGAAAGATTGATAGAAAGAACAGAACGATAGAATAATAGATAGATGAACAAATGAACGATAGATAGATAGATAGATAGATAGATAGATAGATGAAAAGAACAAATGAACGATAGAATGATAGAAAGATTGATAGAAAGAACAAAACGATAATGATAGAACGACAGATTAAACGATAAAACAACAGAATGATAGAACAATAGATAGAATGACAAATAGAACAATAAAATTATAATAGATAGATAGATAGATAGATGAAAAGAACAAATGAACTGATAGAATGATAGAAAGATCGATAGAAAACAGAACGATAGAAAGAATAATAGAACGATAGATGGCTAAAAAGAACAAATGAACGAAAGAAAGAATGATAGAAAGAACAATGATAGAACAATAGATAGATGAACAAATGAACGATAGATAGATAGATGAAAAGAACAAATGAACGATAGAATGACAAAGATTGATAGAAAGAACAGAACGAAAGAAAGAATGATAGAACAATAGATGGCTAAAAACAAATGAACGATAGAAAGATTGATAGAAAGAACAGAACGATAGAATAATAGATAGATGAACAAATGAACGATAGATAGATAGATAGATAGATAGATAGATAGATGAAAAGAACAAATGAACGATAGAATGATAGAAAGATTGATAGAAAGAACAAAACGATAATGATAGAACGACAGATTAAACGATAAAACAACAGAATGATAGAACAATAGATAGAATGACAAATAGAACAATAAAATTATAATAGATAGATAGATAGATAGATGAAAAGAACAAATGAACTGATAGAATGATAGAAAGATCGATAGAAAACAGAACGATAGAAAGAATAATAGAACGATAGATGGCTAAAAAGAACAAATGAACGAAAGAAAGAATGATAGAAAGAACAGAATGATAGAACAATAGATAGATGAACAAATGAACGATAGATAGATAGATGAAAAGAACAAATGAACGATAGAATGACAAAGATTGATAGAAAGAACAGAACGAAAGAAAGAATGATAGAACAATAGATGGCTAAAAAGAACAAATGAACGATAGAAAGATTGATAGAAAGAACAGAACGATAGAATAATAGATAGATGAACAAATGAACGATAGATAGATAGATAGATAGATAGAAAGAACAGAACGATAGAAAGAATGATAGAACAATAGATGGCTAAAAAGAACAAATGAACAATAGAAAGAATGAGAAAGATTGATAGAAAGAACAGAACGATAGAAAGAATGATAGAACAATAGATGGCTAAAAAGAACAAATGAACAATAGAAAGAATGAGAAAGATTGATAGAAAGAACAGAACGATAGAATAATAGATAGATGAACAAGTGAACGATAGATAGATAGATGAAAAGAACAAATGAACGATAGAATGACAAAGATTGATAGAAAGAACAGAACGAAAGAAAGAATGATAGAACAATAGATGGCTAAAAAGAACAAATGAACGATAGAAAGATTGATAGAAAGAACAGAACGATAGAATAATAGATAGATGAACAAATGAACGATAGATAGATAGATAGATAGATAGATAGATAGATAGATAGATAGATGAAAAGAACAAATGAACGATAGAATGACAGAAAGATCGATAGAAAGAACAGAACGATAGAAAGAATGATAGAACAATAGATGGCTAAAAAGAACAAATGAACAATAGAAAGATTGATAGAAAACAGAATGATAGAAAGATCGATAGAAAGAACAGAACGATAGAATGATAGATAGATAAGAACAAATGAACGATAGAAAGAATGATAGAAAGACTGATAGAAAGAACAGAATGATAGAACAATAGATAGATGAACAAATGAACGATAGAATGACAAAGATTGATAGAAAGAACAGAACGATAGAAAGAATGATAGAACAATAGATGGCTAAAAAGAACAAATGAACAATAGAAAGAATGAGAAAGATTGATAGAAAGAACAGAACGATAGAAAGAATGATAGAACAATAGATGGCTAAAAAGAACAAATGAACAATAGAAAGAATGAGAAAGATTGATAGAAAGAACAGAACGATAGAATAATAGATAGATGAACAAATGAACGATAGATAGATAGATGAAAAGAACAAATGAACGATAGAATGACAAAGATTGATAGAAAGAACAGAACGATAGAAAGAATGATAGAACAATAGATGGCTAAAAACAAATGAACGATAGAAAGATTGATAGAAAGAACAGAACGATAGAATAATAGATAGATGAACAAATGAACGATAGATAGATAGATGAAAAGAACAAATGAACGATAGAATGACAAAGATTGATAGAAAGAACAGAACGACAGAAAGAATGATAGAACAATAGATGGCTAAAAAGAACAAATGAACAATAGAAAGAATGAGAAAGATTGATAGAAAGAACAGAACGATAGAATAATAGATAGATGAACAAATGAACGATAGATAGATAGATGAAAAGAACAAATGAACGATAGAATGAGAAAGATTGATAGAAAGAACAGAACGAAAGAAAGAATGATAGAACAATAGATGGCTAAAAAGAACAAATGAACGATAGAAAGATTGATAGAAAGAACAGAACGATAGAATAATAGATAGATGAACAAATGAACGATAGATAGATAGATAGATAGATAGATAGATAGATAGATAGATAGATGAAAAGAACAAATGAACGATAGAATGACAGAAAGATCGATAGAAAGAACAGAACGATAGAAAGAATGATAGAACAATAGATGGCTAAAAAGAACAAATGAACAATAGAAAGATTGATAGAAAACAGAATGATAGAAAGATCGATAGAAAGAACAGAACGATAGAATAATAGATAGATGAACAAATGAACGATAGATAGATAGATAGATAGATAGATAGATAGATAGATGAAAAGAACAAATGAACGATAGAATGACAGAAAGATCGATAGAAAGAACAGAACGATAGAAAGAATGATAGAACAATAGATGGCTAAAAAGAACAAATGAACAATAGAAAGAATGATAGAAAACAGAATGATAGAAAGATCGATAGAAAGAACAGAACGATAGAATGATAGATAGATAAGAACAAATGAACGATAGAAAGAATGATAGAAAGACTGATAGAAAGAACAGAATGATAGAACAATAGATAGATGAACAAATGAACGATAGAATGACAAAGATTGATAGAAAGAACAGAACGATAGAAAGAATGATAGAACAATAGATGGCTAAAAAGAACAAATGAACAATAGAAAGAATGAGAAAGATTGATAGAAAGAACAGAACGATAGAATAATAGATAGATGAACAAATGAACGATAGATAGATAGATGAAAAGAACAAATGAACGATAGAATGACAAAGATTGATAGAAAGAACAGAACGATAGAAAGAATGATAGAACAATAGATGGCTAAAAACAAATGAACGATAGAAAGATTGATAGAAAGAACAGAACGATAGAATAATAGATAGATGAACAAATGAACGATAGATAGATAGATGAAAAGAACAAATGAACGATAGAATGACAAAGATTGATAGAAAGAACAGAACGACAGAAAGAATGATAGAACAATAGATGGCTAAAAAGAACAAATGAACAATAGAAAGAATGAGAAAGATTGATAGAAAGAACAGAACGATAGAATAATAGATAGATGAACAAATGAACGATAGATAGATAGATGAAAAGAACAAATGAACGATAGAATGAGAAAGATTGATAGAAAGAACAGAACGAAAGAAAGAATGATAGAACAATAGATGGCTAAAAAGAACAAATGAACGATAGAAAGATTGATAGAAAGAACAGAACGATAGAATAATAGATAGATGAACAAATGAACGATAGATAGATAGATAGATAGATAGATAGATAGATAGATAGATAGATGAAAAGAACAAATGAACGATAGAATGACAGAAAGATCGATAGAAAGAACAGAACGATAGAAAGAATGATAGAACAATAGATGGCTAAAAAGAACAAATGAACAATAGAAAGATTGATAGAAAACAGAATGATAGAAAGATCGATAGAAAGAACAGAACGATAGAATAATAGATAGATGAACAAATGAACGATAGATAGATAGATAGATAGATAGATAGATAGATAGATGAAAAGAACAAATGAACGATAGAATGACAGAAAGATCGATAGAAAGAACAGAACGATAGAAAGAATGATAGAACAATAGATGGCTAAAAAGAACAAATGAACAATAGAAAGAATGATAGAAAACAGAATGATAGAAAGATCGATAGAAAGAACAGAACGATAGAATGATAGATAGATAAGAACAAATGAACGATAGAAAGAATGATAGAAAGACTGATAGAAAGAACAGAATGATAGAACAATAGATAGATGAACAAATGAACGATAGAATGACAAAGATTGATAGAAAGAACAGAACGATAGAAAGAATGATAGAACAATAGATGGCTAAAAAGAACAAATGAACAATAGAAAGAATGAGAAAGATTGATAGAAAGAACAGAACGATAGAAAGAATGATAGAACAATAGATGGCTAAAAAGAACAAATGAACAATAGAAAGAATGAGAAAGATTGATAGAAAGAACAGAACGATAGAATAATAGATAGATGAACAAATGAACGATAGATAGATAGATGAAAAGAACAAATGAACGATAGAATGACAAAGATTGATAGAAAGAACAGAACGATAGAAAGAATGATAGAACAATAGATGGCTAAAAACAAATGAACGATAGAAAGATTGATAGAAAGAACAGAACGATAGAATAATAGATAGATGAACAAATGAACGATAGAAAGACAGATAGATAGATAGATAGATAGATAGATAGATAGATAGATAGATAGATAGATGAAAAGAACAAATGAACGATAGAATGACAGAAAGATCGATAGAAAGAACAGAACGATAGAAAGAATAATAGAACGATAGATGGCTAAAAAGAACAAATGAACAATAGAAAGAATGATAGAAAGAACAGAACGATAGAATAATAGATAGATAAGAACAAATGAACGATAGAAAGATCGATAGAAAGAACTGAACGATAGAAAGGATGATAGAAAGAACGATAGACAGAACAACAGATAGAAAGAGAGAAAGAATGACAGACAGAACGATAGACAGATAGAACGATAGAAAGAACAATAGAATTAACAACAAAACGATAGTTAGAACGGTAGAAAGAATGATAGCTAGAATGAAAACTGATATTTGGCTAAAATAAGTAATATTAAAAATAACAACAACAACAACAATAATAATAATAATAATAATAATAAACAAAAGTCATGTTCAATAATGTTCAAAAGCAAAAATTTCATTTAAACAAGATGATACACTGGCCTGGTATTTTGAGAATAAAACCACTGATCATTCACACGTTATGAAAGATTTACACAAATTCATTTTGCTCATATTTCAAAAATGATGCGTACTGCAATTATACTGTAAAGTGAAATATATTGACTCCCTTACAGTGACAGTACCAGCAGAAACGTTCATTACAGTAAATATATTCCATTCAGGTGCGCAGCTTTGGGGTTTAGCGGGTATTTGGCCGTTTCGACAGCACATGAATTTATATTTCATGAATAAGATTTACAAACTCCCTTGAGGAGAAACACGAAGGATTGTGGAGGTTATGAGATCATTCTGCCCTTCTGTGAGCTTTGGACTCGATCCCACCATGATCCTTCACTCTGATGCTAAAACTCGGCTTTATTTCAAACAGCGAACGAGAGGAAGACCAGCCAAATGAACAGCAGTGGCTTTAAAGTGATAGTTCACCCAAAAAATAGCATTCTGTCTTCATTTATTCACCCTTTTTGATCTTAAACCTTTAGACCGTCTGACTTCTGTAAAACAGAAAAGGAGATATTTAGATGAACGTTCACGCTGCTCTTTTCCATACAATGGAAGTGAATGGGAACCAAAGCTGTTAAGCTCCAAAAGTGACTAAAATCGTCATAAAAACACTGTAAATACTATCATATAAATTCAGAAGACTTAGAATATCGCATATTTACTATGTTTATGGCTATTTAAAACTCATTTTTAATGCCGAATGTACCGGAAAAGAGCGGCAAATCATTCAAGCTTGAAATCGATTTAGGTTTGGTTTCATTTCTGGGAGCTTTTATGTTCGTTATTATTCGTTAGCCACTGTTTTTCGTTCTCTGGATGTCTCTTCAAGAAGAAAGAGCGGCCGAATTAAGTGTGGAGCTCCTGAATGAGGATAGAAATGTCACGCTACACGAGGGACGGCGAGAGAGAAGACGAATGGACGGATGGTGAATGAGAAGGTTGTGAAAGAGCGAAAGGGGGGAAAAAGGTACAGAGAGATGAGAGACGTCTATGAATAGAGACCCTCTTTCCTCAGGGAGGAAGTCTCGTTCACTTGTTCAAGGACGCACACTTGATTGAGGACGTTTATTCGTCTTTCAGACGCTTCGTCCACAAAGACCTTGAGTCCTTTTCTTCCTCACCTGCTCTTGTGCTGCAAGATTTCCGATTAAGAAAAGAAGCCCATCGTTTCTATATATATTTATATATAAAAAAAATGTCTTTAAAAAGTAAGGTTGTTCAAAGGACATCAACACTGTCTCTCAAATATTATATTGTTAAGTGCTGACATGCAAACCAACAATAAGCAGTATGACCTGCACATGAAATATACTGTTTTCTTTACAAATGCCAATTATGATTTAAAAAGGAAAGCATTAACAACCTTTTCTTTGCTTTAAAAGCATAATTATGAAAATTTATAAACATGGTAAATAAAAAAAAAAAAAAAAAAAATTACAAAAAGTTTTTTTTGGAAGTTATAAATAAATAGATAAATGGTTGTTATTTAAAAATTAGGGAAATATATAAATGTACAAAAGGCTATCTCTTCTTTATAGTTTTATTATATTATATTATATTATATTATATTATATTAATTATTTTATATATTACACTACATTTATTTCATGTTTTAATAAAGAAAAATAAATATGAATAAATACATCATTAAAATAAATATACAATTATAAAATTATTAAATAAATATAAATATTATAGACTGTAAATATTATAGAATATTCAAAAATTGTACAGATTAACTATAAATATGTATATATATATATATTTTATATATATATATATATATATATATATATATATATATATATATATATATATATATATATATATATATATATGCTGAAAATATAAATTATTATGATGAATATTAAAGATTTTAGATATAGAATAATTGTGTTTTATTTATATATATATATTTGTTTATTTGTTTATTTATTTATTTATTTATAAATGCAGATGGCAAGTATTATAGATACAATTGTACACAATAACTTTGTTATTTATATATACATATAACGAATAGTATTTAGATATTATAGAATTGTATAGAATAATTTTGTTATAAATTTTTTGTTATAAAAAAGTTAGAAATAAATTTGAATATCAATGAATATGATGAGAATTAAACATTTAAAATATTATAGAATTGTATAGAAATTTATATATACATATAATGAATATTATAGATTTTAGATGTAATAGAATTGAATATATATAATTATGAATATAAATGAATATGACGAGTATTATAGATTAAAGATATAGAATATTATAGAACTGCACAGAAATGTATATATACATATAATGAAAATCACAGATTTTAGATATTATAGAATTATATATATATATATATATATATTTATTACGCAAAAAAATTAATATGACGAGTATTATAAAACAAAAATATAAAAATATTCAGTGCTGAGACCTGCAGTATTGATGTAATATTGTGAAAAAAAAACTAATCGAGAAGTATCAATATGCGATTGCATTGCCCAACCCTTTTTCTAAAACGGCTATTTTCGCAAATCACCATCAATAACCTCCCTACGAAATAACCAAACGCGCAAATAAAGTTGCAGCCTCATATACAAAGAGCTGATGGCGCTGACCGCCCGCGGCGAGCTCTGGGCTTCCTAATAGCGGCTCTGAGCTGCAGACTAACCTAATAAATAGAACAAAAATGGGGTTTGGATAAGAACAGGCAATTATAGCAATCCACTGCGCTCGGCAGCTGAGACAGGAAAATTGTATTTGGTATAGATGATGGATGAATGCAATCCTGCGCTGGGGACGGGCGTGCACACGAGCACCTTCAATAAACGCACAGCTCTATTAAACGCGCACACGCGCACAATCGACTTCAGACACACAGACGAGCGTCTTTATAACTAAGAGCAGAGCTGATGTTTTGACAGCGTTATTATTGAGGGCTGCAAGGACAAAGGTGAAGCGGTTTGATCGTACACTGCATGTTTTTCCGTATGTACAGCATACGCTAGCGGTTAAAAGTTTGGAATTGCTGATTCTTTAATGCTTTTAAAAGTAAAATTGTGAAATGTTATTATAATTTAGAATATCTGCTTTATATTTGAATACGTTTTAAAAAGTAATTTATTCCTGTGATGCAAAACTGAATTTTCAGCATCATTGCTCCAGTTTTCAATGTCACGTAATTCTTCAGAAATCATTCTAATATACTGATTTACTGCTCTATTATTATTGGTACTCCCCTTTTTTTATTTTTATTTTATTTTTTTTGTGTGTGCGAACATAGATTAAAAAAACAGCATTCATTTGTAATAGAAATCTTTTGTAACATTAAAAAAAGCTGTTGTTAATAATCAAAAAGGAGGAGATTTGGATCATATTATTAAATGTTTTTGTCATAATGTATGGGAGAGTTAAAACATATAAAAATATTTTTTACATTAAATTATACAACTGAATTTTTTATTCGTAAGAATTACTGTTATTGTAAAAATGAATAAATACAAAACTGAATATTAAAAAAATCATTAAATTAAGCAGTTTATTTATATTAACTATAATAAATTAACACATTTAATATAAGAGTTTAATTTGTGTAACAAATGAGAAATCTAAAAAATAGAAATTTATTAGAAATCATTTCTTTATAGATTTATGAAATGCTATAAATCAATTATATAGAATCATCAATAAACAATTTTTTACTGTATTATATTATTTTTATATATTATACAACATTTATTGTGTTTTTATAAATAAATACATAATTAAAATCTAAATAAAATGATAAAATATATAAATATGATAAATATGATAGATTTGCGGTATTATTGAATATTACAGAATTGTATAGATTAGTGTTATTTATAAATTGCTAAATAATATATATCTCATGAAAATATAAATTAATATGATGAATATATAAAAAATGACAGATTTTCATAAGTTGTTTTAAGAGATTAAGACATTAATTTGTGTAACGAATTAGAAACTTACGAAAAAATAGAAATGCAATAAACATAATTTCTTTATAGATTTATGAAATGTTAAAAAAAAAATCAATCATATAGAGACAGATAAAAGATATCTAATCTATTACTATAGTCTATTAATTATTTTTATATATTATACTAAATTTATTTCGTATTTTTATAATAAACAAATAAATAAAAATAAACTACTAAAAAAAAAAAATAAATAAAAAATAAATAAATATATATACACATATATATATATATATATATATATATCATATATATATATAGTATATATATATACACATATATATATATATATATTCATAATTGATTTATATTTTCATGGTTTTAATATATATATATGTGTTAAAACCATGAAAATATAAATCAATTATGAATATAAATAAAAACTAAATGACGTCAAGATGTGAATTTGTGTAACAAAAATTAGGAAATAGAAACTTAATAGACATTTCAGTATAAATTTATGAAATATGTTATAAATATGTTATGTAAAATATGTTATAAATCAATTATATAGACACAAATAAGATATAATTTATTACTACATTGAATTAATTATTTTTATATATTATACTAAATTTATTTTGTGTTTTTATAAATAAATAAATAAATAAAAATTTATGAAATAGAAATTATTCCTTAATTTTTTTATTGTAACATTAAATGTCTATTGAAATTGAATTGAATTGAATTGAATTGAATTGAAGGATCATGTGACATTAAAATATATTAAAAGAGAAAACAGTTATTTAAAATTGTAATAATATTTCACAGTTTTCTGTATTTTTAATCAAATAAATGCAGCTATGGTGAGCAGAAAAGTGTTCATTCAAAAACATGAAGAAAATCGCAATCATTCCAAACTTTTGAAGGCAAACATTCTATTTTTATTTTAAACAGTTTGTGAATTAGTAAGTCAACAAGGTGACCTAAAAAGTAAACAGTATGCTAGTCCGAACACACCCACACACACGCTGGTTTACCTGTTCGTGCGTCAGTTCTCGGAGCGGAGGCGGAGACGGTTCCTCACACACCGCCAAGCTGCGGACTAACTTTAACTTGCCGTTGGACTGGAGGAGAGTAACCATGGTTACCAAAACGTCTGGCACTCATTCGCAAAACAACGTCCAACAACGCAACTAAAAATACACAAGCAGCATTTCGCAGCGTCTCAGGAGACTTTTCAGAGCTCAGGGAGGGGTTTTTTGCGATTAGATCGTTAATTAGAAGCGCGTTTATTAAAACGGACGCTTACATAAAGACCTGACACCCCTGAAAGTCTGAAAATCTCAAAGTACGAACACAAAAAAACAAACAAAACAAGCCGTTTTTTAATATGTAAATCATTATTTTTAGAAATGATGATAAACACAAGAGACGGCTTCTTGCAGGCAATGTCAAAACAACTAAAAAAAAAAAACACAACGTCGAATCAACGCACGCACTCAAACATCATCACAAAAACAGTTGGGCTGTTTAAAATGCAGCGATGAAACGGCGTCAAGAGCTGAGCAGAATTCGCCACTGTAGGTGGGAAAATCTCCGGAGGAGGCGCTCGGGTCTTACAAACCCCCGGCAACTCGGTTCATGCTGCAAAAGTGCTAAACGCAGCATCCCCCCGAAGCACATTTATTATTCTTTACTGACTCGAGCAGGGGCTTTTATTCCCACAATGCACTGCCGAACTCTCTCTCGCTCTCTTTTTCTCGCAAGGCACACAGAGTGCAGGCAAACAAAACACAACTGATCCAACAGAAAAGAAAAAAAAAAAGAAAAATGCACACCAACTCATGCTGTGATCTCAACGTACCTTAGACCGTTTAATAGTCTGTGCTGATTGGCCGAGCTGTAGGTAATCAGAGAAAAGGAAGGAAATGCACATTGTTTGTCATAAAGTATGAAACGCGTATATAAAGAGTATATAAAGTGTGTATAATATATAAGTAAATATATAAAAATATATATTAAAATAAAAAAATTACATGTATATACACGTATACATATACATATATAAATAAAATCATTAATGAATGCATTTTTTTTTAATTCTATGAAATTTAGCTGTCGATAACACACACATAGCTGTTGATAATCAGAAAAAAATATTTAAATGCACATTTATGTATATAATATATATATATATATATTCAAATAAAAAAAATTAAAAGGAAAAGTGTGTATATAATATAAAATAAATATACATTTTAAAAAATTTTGTGGATGTGTGTGTAATTGTTAAAACATTTTTTTAAAAATCTAATAAAATTATTTAAAAAATGGAAATTAAATTAAAAACATTTTTTTAAATATATACACTACAGTAAATCAAAACATAAAAAATTAAATAAATATAAAATATATTAAAATATATACATTTGTTTACAATAATTTAAATCAAACAGCCACTGCAAATTAAAATCTTGAACATAAGCAAAATGTTTCAATTATATGCACTAACATAACGATATGTAGCAATAAACAACATTTACCTACTTATATTTTGCTAAAACATTTTATAACGTAAAATGAATGAGATTTTTTTATATTAATGAAGCAAATGAATCATTGAACCTATTCATTATAATAAGGGAAAAAAATAAGTATTTTTATTCACAGAAATGAACCAACAACATTTTTTTTTTTTAAACATGAGAAATAAAAATCTGTTTTTTTGTCAGCCCTTTTTTTGGTGATATTAGTAGCATAAAAAAGACAAACTTCATCTTTGAAAGTCCATATGTGTGTGTATGTGTGTGTGTGTGTGTGTATATATATATATCTTACATATTTATTATATTATATTAAAATTTTGGATCCAGTAGGTAGTCAGTAAGTACTTGATACAGCCAGTACACAATAAATTGATCATGTTTCAGTAAAGATATCTATAATGTCTTATATAAAAACATATTCACAGAAATGGAGCAACCATATATATATATATTTATATATTCTAAATATTTAATTTTATATATCACCCAGTTCTGGAAATTAATGCCAAATCCAAAGGTCAAAAAGTTGCACATGTTATTGCAGGTAATATATCGTTAAAGGAGTACGTGCACCAGTGAAGCAGTTAATTGTGCAGGAGAGGAGAGAGAAATGAACAATGAGCGAGGAATAGAGCTGAGATCAGCATGTGTTTCAATGCACCTGGCCACTGCCCTTTCTCAATGCACCAAGAGCAGATGGTAGCAAAGTCACACACGCACACACACACACACACACACACACCCTGAGGGTTAGCAGATAAACCAGCAGGATTTCAGGTGCAGATTAACTGTCCTCCCTCTCTTTCTTGGCATTAGCCAATCACACGCCAGCTTGGATCCGATTGGCTGATTCTACTCATCTTGTTCTCTTATCTCTATCTTTAAGCAGAGACATTAGGATAATGGAAACCACGGCAACGGCATACCACCATCCCATAATAAGTCATTAGCGAGAGGATACAATCCTGTTGACTTTAGACTACGTTACCCATAATGCACCACTCAAGGTGTTGTCACCAGATTTACCTGAGTTTGATGGGAGGAACTTTGGTCTGTCACACACTCCTGGGTGTGCGTGCCGTTGTTCTGGGGCGCGTGTTGGGGGTCGTTAAGGGTCGCGGGCGGTTCGGCCATGTGCGGCCCGTCACTCTCCAGAACCTTCATAACGTCACAACTTCTGGTGTCCAGAGAAGAATCAGACATTATCCTCAGAAGCAAGACCGAAAATCACCACCTATGAGATTAAAAACACACACTGCTGATTTAGTTGACAGCTTAATTACGTTGATTTCAACTTGTGATGTTAAAATGATTGGTTCTACACTAACAAATTGATTTTCAAATTGCAAAAATGTAGCGGAATTATGAATTCTACAATGCCAAAGGCGTACCTCATGAATATTAATGATGTCTGAAGCTGCTTCGTAACCTTCCTGGAGTGTGCGGTCATGTAACCTAATTAATATCATTTCCCATAGTAGTATTCGTTAATTAGTCACCTGAATAAGTGCCTAATTATCCTTTTTTTTTTTTTTTTATTTGATCTCGGCCAATCAGTTAAGCCTACAGGCTAATGTCAATCTACAAAAGTCAATCTTAAAATTCATAAGTGATTTTTTTCATAGGTAAATTTGCTCCTATATTTAATTTAAGGTGAATAAAAATACAGTTTGCGCAATATGTCCTACCAAATTTTTCTGGCTCATTTCTGTGCGACTCAATTTTGTTTTTGAAGATCAAAAAGGAATGTTGTTAATCATGAGTATCAACAGTCTAATGCTGACATTGATTTATAACCATTTCTGGAATACGCAGTCACAAACTCATTAATATATCATTAAAGCTGATAAATATTGATTAGTCACTGATTATTAATATTCTCTAGCCAAACCTTCTACTTTGTACATTTTTTTTTATTAGGAAAGCTTGTGAAAAAAAAAATAAAATAAAAATAATGTAAAGCAGTACAACTTGTGGTTAGTCCAAAACGCTATTGATAAGGCTAGTCTGGAAAGAGGAAAAAAACCAAACAAACAAAAAACGCAGGAAACAAAGTAGTGTAGGTTGACACCTAGAAATCACTGTTAGTTACATAACTATTGAAACATTTTCAGAAAAAAAATAAATAAATAAATAAATTACATAGTCCGTAACTATGAGTTATGCAAGTTATGTAACTACTGAAATCTAGATATGCAAAAGAGAATGCATTTATGTAGTCTGTAACTGAAAGTTATGCAAGTTACGTAACTACTGAAATCTAGATATGCAAAAAAGAATGTATTTATGTAGTCCGCAACTGAAAGTTACGAAGTTACGTAACTATTGAAATCTAGATACGCAAAAGGGAATGCATTTATGTAGTCCGTAACTGAAAGTTACGCAAGACACGCAACGATACGTAACTACTGAAATCTAGATATGCAAAAAAGAATGTATTTATGTAGTCCGTAACTGAAAGTTACGCAAGTTACGTAACTATTGGAATCTAGATATGCTAAAGGGAATGCATTTATGTAGTCCGTAACTGAAAGTTACGCAAGTTACGTAACTACTGAAACCTAGATATGCAAAAAAGAATGTATATGTAGTCCGTAACTGAAAGTTACGCAAGTTATGTAACTACTGAAATCTAGATACGCAAAAGGGAATGCATTTGTTTTTCATAACCTTAAGTTACACAAGCCACGCAATGATAGGTAACTACTGAAATCTAGATATGCAAAAAAGAATGTATTTATGTAGTCCGTAACTGAAAGTTACGCAAGTTACGCAACTACTGAAATCTAGATATGCAAAAAAGAATGTATTTATGTAGTCCGTAACTGAAAGTTACGCAAGTTATATAACTATTGAAATTTAGATACGCTAAAGAAAATGCATTTATGTAGTTTGTAACTGAAAGTTACGTAAGTTACGTAACTAATGAAATCTAGATATGCAAAATAGAATGCATTTATGTAGTCCGCAACTGAAAGTTACGGAAGTTATGTAACTATTGAAATCTAGATACGCAGAAGGGAATGTATTTGTTTTCCATAACCTTAAGTTACACAAGATACGCAACTACTGAAATCTAGATATGCAAAATAGAATGCATTTATGTAGTCTGTAACTGAAAGCTACGCAAGTTACATAACCATTGAAATCTAGATATGCAAAAGAGAATGCATTTATGTAGTACGCAACTGAAAGTTATGCAAGTAACGTAACTACTGAAATCCAGATATGCAAAAAAGAATGTATTTAGGTAGTCCGTAACTGAAAGTTATGCAAGTTACGCAACTATTGAAATCTAGATATGCTAAAGAGAATGCATTTATGTGGTCCGAAACCGTAAGTTACACAAGATGCGTAACTACTGAAATGTAGATATGCAAAATAGACTGCATTTATGTAGTCCGTAACTAAAAGTTACATAAGTTACGCAACTACTTAAATCTAGATACATATAAGAGAATGCATTAATATAGGCCGCAACTGTAAGTTACAAAGTTACGTAACTACTGAAATGTAGATAAGCAAAAGATGTATTTTCAAAAAAGTTGTAAAAATAATGCTTAAAATATCTCTTGCTTATTTAAATTTCAGTAGTCATGTAACGTGTGTAATGTATAGTTACAGACTATGTAAATGGATTGTCTTTTGTGTATCTACATTTCAGTAATGTAACTTGCGTAACTCATTGTTACAGACTACGTAAAGGCATTGTCATTTGCGTATCTATATTTCAATAGTTACATAACTTGCGTAACTACTACCTAAATGCATATATATATTTTTTTTAAAGTATGAAAATATTAAAATATCTTTTTCTTATCTAAATTACTGTAGTCACGTAACTTGTGTAACTTATAGTTACAGACTATGTCAATCGTTCTATTTTGCGTATCTAGATTTGAATACTTGGGTAACTTGCATATCTTATAGGACATACCAAATAAATGCCTTCTCCTTTGTTTATCTATGTTTTAGTTGTTACGTAACTTGCAAAATTTACTGTTACAAACTATGCAAATGCATTAACTTTTGCGTATCTACCTTTCAATAGTTCCGTATTTTGCATAACTTATAGTTGCGTAACTTATGTAACTTCATTACAAGCTACGTAAATTCATTCTCTTGTTTAACTCCAGTTACGTTACTCGCGTAACATTGTTACGGACTGCGTAAATTCATTCTCTCTTGCGTATCTCCCTTTCAATAGTTATATAACTTGTGTAACTTAATTATGGGCTATTTAAATTCATTCTCTTTTGTGTATCTCCTTTTTAACAGATACGTAACTTGCGTAACTAATAGTTACGGACTACGTAAATTCAATCTCTTTCATGTATCCACCTTTCAATAGTTACACAACTCATGTAACTTATAGTTAAGCATTACGCAAATGCATATTTTTTGACTAAAACAACTTAAAATATGGCTTGAAAATACTGTACATCTTTTGCGTATCTAGATTTCAATAGTTACGTAACTTGCATTATAGTTATGCAAGTTACGTAACTATTTAAATATAAATATGCAAAAGATAATTCATTCATGCAGTCTGTAACAATGTGTTACGCAAGTTACGTAACTACTGAAATACAGATATTCAAAAGAGAGCTAGGAACTTTTATCCTTCAAAGTTTTGTTTTCATTTTTGACAAATTATTGGGGAAATGACACAATTGCGTCATTTCGTGATAAAGCCAAAACATATTTGAATTCTTAAAAAGACATCAGTATCAAAGAGATTGTGGTTACCGGCTGTGCTGTTTTCAGGACTGGGCTGGAACCTTAGGGAGCGTAGGACCCTGGGGCCTCTGGAGGCAGCGGGGCGGACTGAGAGACGGACAGGGGGCAGCAGCAGTCCCATGACCCCCGTCACCAGCGCTCGGGTCGGGTCGCCAAGCCACGGCTCACACACACGCTCCGCATCACCCTCGGACACCTGTCACACACACACACACACACACAAGGACAGAGGTCAGGGGTCAAATACGGCGAGGTCAAGAGGTCAGGGACGCATGGATACAGTAGCGTCCGTGAGGGAGAGCTGAACTCGTTTGACGGAAAGTCTGGAAGGTCTTTCGGGAGCAGCACTGCAGCGCTTTTGAAAAAGTGTCAGGGTGGTGACATGAATATGGAGAACAGACTGTGCCGCAGAGAGACAGGAACATTAAAATACACAGAGAGGAAGTCATGTTTAACGCTGAACCTCTGACGCATTTCAAGCATTTCAGTGCGCTATCATGAATACGAAGCTGATAACACGACTCCACCTTCAATTTATAAATATGTAGTGTTGATTGGAATGCAGTAATAGTTGCTTTTTGACAGAATTGACTCAATTCAGTATGACTACGTTTAGGTCTTGCTGATATTGCATTTCAACCTTCCTACTGAGTAAAATAACTTTAATTAGCAAATTTCTTAAGTCAAGAACTCTCCATCTTCAAACTAAAGAAAATCTGGATAACCAAAACTGGCATTGCTTACATGCAAATAAATAAACTGATTTATATCAAAATACATATATCTAAATATTAAAAATTCAAAAAAATATCATCAATTGATTTAACAAGGATTGCAAAATTATGATTATTGATAATATTACCTTAAGAAGAAGAAACATATATATTATTAATAATTTGAATTGGGATTAATTTTATTTTTTATTTTTTTGTTATTTGCCATTTTATTATTATTTATTCTATTTTGGTTAAATTTTATTATTATTATTATTATTATTTAATTTCCAGTAACCATTTTAGTGCTAATTAATTTCAGTTAGTTGAAAGTAATGACAGCAACCAAGGGGCCAACTCAATACAGATGACCACATTACTAATCCTACTGATTTAGTTCTGTAAAATTTATTAAAAAGCAATGAATATTTTCTGGGGTTTTTTATTTTAATTTTAGTTAGAGTTTGAGCAATTTTGTAATGTGCTTTTACTATTTGTATTCTTTTAATATTTCTACTTAGATTTAATATAATTGTAATTTTTTAATGCATTTCTTTTTTATTTCCAGTTAGCAATTTTAGCAGGGTTTTCAAATGATTAATTGCAATTAAATCGCATACAAAAAAAAAAAAAAAACTCAAACTTTTATTTTGTATGCGATTAATCGCGATTAATCGTTTGACAGCCCAAAATTTTACATTTAATTTAATTGTAATTTTTTTTTAATTAATTTCTTTTTTATTTCCATTTAGCAATTTTACATTTAATTCAATTGTAATTTTTTTTTAAATGCATTTCTTTTTTTAATCCCAGTTAGCAATTTTAATGCTTCATATTAATTCAGTTAGTTACAAAGGCATCATTTCTCATTTTCATTTCTCATCTAATATGTTATCAAGTTTCTCATCTAGTATTTTTTCAGCTTTATTTTAATGTTTTCAATAGCTTCAGGTAATGATAACAAATCAGTTCAGAAGACTACTGATCTAATTTTAATTAAAACTACTTGAAAATAATGAATATTCATAAGTTGTTTTTATAACCTTCATATCATGCTAAAGTAACAGTAGGATTCATCCATTCAAGCTCGTGTCCGAATGAACATATGGGCCAGTGTTCGTCTGGGTATCAATGACCCAACAACCCCCCACCCCCCTCCACCACCCATCCTGCAACCGCCAATCTAGAAACCCGTGCCAATTCGAGACCCACCCTGTATCTCGAGGTCAAACGGGCCTAACCCGACTCGCCAAGTGGGTCCGAATACACCGTCCAATCTAAAGATCCACGTTCCTAAACCCACCAGAGGAGTCGCATAGTGACACACACACACTAATCAAAATTCAAGGGATTAGCATCACGCACGATGTGACAGTAACGCAGGTGGCGGCAATGACAAGAACAGGTGGGTACGACCACACGCGCGCACACAAACACACAAGCTGTCATCCAAACAGCCAGACGGTCCATCAGAGTGATCCAAGACCACGCCATGACTTTTCCATGAGTGTTTGCGCACAGGTCACTGTGCGTCACCGCGGGAAGCATGCGTCTCTTCATCTCCTCAGGGCTCGAGAGCCGTTCCGGGTCGCGGGGACAATGGGCGGCACAACTGCGCACCAAGTGATGCTCTCAAGGACAATTATGACTTATGAGAGCGCTCTTCCACCCACACACGGATCGAAACACCTACAGTTGGGCAGGAATTACACGAGCGCTGTTCATAAATATCCGAGCATCTCTCTTGCTGCGGGCTAATCTCGAACACTGCCGTATCTTTTTCCCTCCGTTTATGTCGAGGTGAAGTGAAAATCCGAATCTGCATTTCAAAATACACCCTCCACCGCAGCTACCCTCCCCTCCTGCTCGCACAACAGTTTTCGCTCCATATTCAATAAGTTCTTCCGAGCATCACTAGAGGGAAAAGACTCCCCGCGGACCTCGAAGCCTGTATATTTTCACAAACTTGACAGTACAGATGTCCGAGTTTGATGCTGGAGGATATAAAAAAAAAACAAAACAAGAAAATCAACCACCGCAGAAACACACAAACACTCCGGCTGTGTCTCGAAGACTAAACTGCGTTTTCAGGCATTTCTATTCGAATGAACGCCCTTGGTAGGCAAAACTCGAAGTACGATGACTAGGTAGATGCTGATTTCCAAAAATGCTAGATACTAGGTACGAAGCCCAAAAACAATCAAGATATTGCGCTAACAAGGTAAAACACTTCAAACTGCTGTCTAGATAAGCACCTTACATAATGTATGATGCCCAAAAATCTTGTCATATTAGGCTGTTCATGTATTTAACATGGGTTAGACACCTGAAAATTGCTGTCTAGAAAGGTTGCACACAAAATACGATGCTCAACAATGCTGGAAGACCTTCAGCGAAGCCATCTAGGTAGGCACCTCACTAGATATGCCAATACATGCAAGAAGCTCATTTGGAACAATGCCCAAAAACGCTGTCTAGGAAGGTAGCGCACTAAGTATGAGGCATGCGATTGTTGTCTGTGCAAAACAATTTTGATGCATGAAAATGCAGTCTAGGCTTGAAATGCATTTAGGAAATCAGTTCGCTTTCAAAAACGCCATCTGGTTTGGCGTTATAACCATTTTTTACATTTACATCCATGCATTAAGCAAACGAAAACGATGCCCAAAACTGCAACTCGGGCAGCTCAAACAGTATAACATCCTACAAAAAAGCATTTCACAGGGTATTACGCCCAAAATCGCTGTCTAGGAAGGTAGTGCACTAAGTATAATGGATGATTGCTGTCTGGGCAAACAGTTAATAAGCTTTTGATGTCTGAAATGCAGTCTAGGTAGGCGGCTCAATAAGTATAAACCAGCTCGCTAGATTTGATGGCCATGAATGCTGTCTCGGTGGGCGTATAACAAGCTTTTACATTTACATTTATGCATTAAGCAGACGAAAATGATGCCTGAAACTGCTACTTAGGCAGCTCAAACAGTATAATGCCCAAAAACGCTGTCTGGGAAGGTAGCACGCTTAATTATGATGCACACAAATGCTGTCTAGGCGAACATTTAACATGGTTTTGATAGGGAAAACTGGTAGGTATGAGCTGAGGAAAAAAAAAAATGCTAAGTAAGGGCTTACTAGGTGCTGTCAAGGTAGTTTGCTAGGTTTTGAGGACGAACACGCAGACAAATAGAGCTTTTGTTTTATTGTTTTTCTTTCTTTCATCTCGAAGCACTAAAACAAACAAAAGACAAAAACCAGACAATACAAAGTAAAAGAAATAAAACAAACACGGGCGTAACTTTTTGACCTCTCCACAAACACGTACGCAACATTTGTTATCCTGCTTCAAGCGTGT
Organism: Cirrhinus mrigala; assembly: GCA_036247105.1. Lineage (NCBI taxonomy): Eukaryota > Metazoa > Chordata > Actinopteri > Cypriniformes > Cyprinidae > Cirrhinus > Cirrhinus mrigala. The sequence continues at coordinate 26,419,834 of CM070028.1, forward strand.
TGTCCAAGACAATAAAGCTCATCTGTAATTTCCCATTATCAATTATTAATCACCATATTTCAGGAAGCAACGAGCACTTACCCAGCTGACAAAAGAAGCGCATCGCTGCGCCGGGCTCCAGGCTACACGTATTTCACTTCACCCCTGTTTTAGACTAATATGCAAATGGCCCATATTTCTGGATAAAAGCGTCGCTAATGGTTTTCCCTCCTTTTTTTCCCCCTCCCGTCACAATCCGTGTTCTCAGTGTGTGGCCGCTGTCACAGTCGAGCTATTCTTCTCCTCTCCTCTCCTCATCAGTTCATTTACACGATTCGCCACATTAACGATATTAGCCGGGCTGCCTTCGGCTGTAATTTACACCGACACAAACACCCAGCTTTCCGCTGATAGCCGCCTCGGGCGCTTTTTTAAATTATAAAATAGAGCAATTACAAGAATGTCATTACAAAGTGCGCACACACACTCTCACACTCACACACGGGCACGGAGTATAATTTGCTGACACGCAAATTTAGCTGCGATGAATTTAACGTTAGCATGGAATAAATTAGTAGTAAAATAAATTTAGGTTATTATTTATGCTTTGCAACCTTGTTTCATTAAAAAAAAAAAAAATTCATTAAAAAAAAAAAATCAATGCACACTTATAAATATTACAAACTACTCAGTTAAAGTTTTCAGTTAAAGTCACATTCACCTCAGTTCAAAAATCAAAACATCCAAGACTTCACGCACACACACCTGCCTGGCGTTCATGATCCGCTGCTCGGCTCACATCGTTAGTTTCCATAGCAGCCCGAGTGCCTTCAAACGGAGCACGCTCAGTGCAGCTCTGCTCTCCTCCGTCTGAGCGCGGAGCGTTCGCGTACCTGCTCAAAGCCATCGCTGCCGCAATCCTTCCTGATTCTCCTCTCTCTCTCTCACGCACACACACTCTCCGCCAAATCAACAGCTGGCCTTTGTGATGTCATCGCTCCCCTAGCCAATCAGAGCACCCTGAGGGCTGGGTGCAGTATGTCAGCGCTAAGCAGGGCTCCACCCTCGAGAGCCAATCAGATGGCCCCTGTGGACCGGAGAGAGAGGCAGACGGCAAAGAGACACACACACACACACACACACACACGACCAACTGTGGCGAAGTGCCACTGTGGGACAGTCTGTCAGGGTAGGAGCACGCCAGCACTGCAAATCCACCTTATTCGGTTTGCACGTAAGCTACCCGTCGAACCCAGTGCCGCAGTCGCACACACGCCCTGCTTAAAGTGATGTCCCCTTTGTGCCTCGTGCGCTTAAAAAAAAAAATCTCTGTGAATGAAAAATACCTTAAGTTAATTGGAGGGAGGTTAGGTAGACGCCCAGGTTTAACGAGCAAGCGACCACGCCGTTGCTGACCGACGCAGGCAGGTGAGGTCATCGGGAAAAGTGGGTCACGGAAAACGGTTTGCGCATTACTGACGAAGTGTAGCCAAAAAAAAACAAACGACAGACAGAGAAGCGGCTTCGAATAGGAAGAACACTACAAAATTTCCATTTGCATAGGTAGCTCATTAGATATGATAGGGAGCTTGCAAGGTTTGATACCCAAAAATGTTTTCTAGAAATTAAACTAAATAAGTAAAATAAGTAAGCCAAGAAACACCATTTATTAGGTGGCTCACTAGGTTTGATGCTCAAAAATGCTGTCTATATAAGGACCTCACTCATCTTGATGCCCAAAAAATGCTGTCTAGAAACGGAGGTAAGTAAAATGCCAGGTGACCCACTAGGTTTGTTGCCCAGAAATCCTGTCGAAATAGGGACCTCACTCCTTTTGATGCCTACAAATGCTGTCTAGAAAGGGAGCTAGGTAGGTAAAAAGCCAAGAAACACCATTTATGTAGGTGGCTCACTAGGTTTGATGCTCAAAAATGCTGTCTAGAAAGGGAGCTAGGTAAGTAAAAAACCAAGAAACACCATTTATGTAAGTGGCTCACTAGGTTTGATGCTCAAAAATGCTGTCTAGATAGGGACCTCACTCATTTTGATGAACAAAAATACTGTCTAGAAAGGGAGCTAGGTAAGTAAAATGCCAAGAAACACCATTTATGTAGGTGGCTCACTAGGTTTGATGCTCAAAAATGCTGTCTAGAAAGGGAGCTAGGTAAGTAAAAAACCAAGAAACACCATTTATGTAGGTGGCTCACTAGGTTTGATGCTCAAAAATGCTGTCTAGATAGGGACCTCACTCATTTTGATGAACAAAAATGCTGTCTAGAAAGGGAGCTGGTTAAGTAAAATGCCAAGAAACACCATTTATGTAGGTGGCTCACTAGCTTTGATGCTCAAAAATGCTGTCTAGATAGGGACCTCACTCATCTTGATGCCCAAAAAATGCTGTCTAGAAACGGAGGCAAGTAAAATGCCAGGTGACCCACTAGAGATCCCAGATATCCTGTCTAAATAGGGACCTCACTCATTTTGATGCCTACAAATGCTGTCTAGAAAGGGAGCTAGGCAAGTAAAATGCCAAGAAACACCATTTATGTATGTGGCTCACTAGGTTTTATGTCCAAAAATTCTGTCTAGAAAGGGAGTTAAGTAAAATTCCAAGAAACACTATTTATGTATGTGGCACACTAGGTTTGATTCCCAGAAATGCTGTCTAGATAGACAGCCTACAGAGTTTGACGTAAAAAAAAAAAAAAAAATGCAGTATAAATGGCAATTCTCAAGATTTGATTCCCAAAAACTGCTTTCCTGTGTCTAGATAGGAAGCTAACTATATTTCATGCTCAAAAATTGTCTTTAGATAGAAAGCTAACCAGATGAAATGCCCAGAAACACCGTCTATGTAGTTCACTAGGTTTGATGGTCAAAAACGCTATCTAGATAGTGGGCTAACTAGGTAAAATAGCCAGAAACGCTGTCGACACTGGGTTGCCCAAAAATGCTGTCTAGATAGGAAGCTAACAAAGTTTGTCGCCCAGAAACTGTGTTCGATGCTTAAAATACTGTCCAGATAGGCAGTTAAGTAGGTAAAATAGTGCCTGGAAAAGGAGCCAAGTGGGTAAAATGCCAAGAAACACTGTTTATTATAGGTGGCTCACTAAGTTTGATGCCCAAAAATGCTGTCTAAACAGTAGGTAAAATGCCCAAAAAATGCTGTCTATAGATATGTATATAAAAGTAGGTAAAATGAAGAAAAAAAAAAAATAATTGTGCAAGTTGCTCACTAGGTTTGATTCTCAAAAACGCTGTCCACATAGGGAGCCAATTAAATGAAAAATAAATAAATAAATAACTAAAAACAAGAAACACTGTTTATTATTTAATGACCAAATGTTGGTCTATATAAGCAGCTTTCTATGTATAACACCAAAATGCTGTCTAAAAAAAAAAAAAATGCCAAGAACCACAATTTATGTAGGTGGCTGACTAAGTTTAATGCCCAGAAATGCTGTCTAAACAGGGAACTAACGAAATAAACACTGTCCAGATAGGCAGCTCAATAGGTTCTATGACCAAAAATGCTGCTAGGGATCTCATTAGATTTGAGGACCCAAAATCCAGTCTAGATAGGGAGCTAACTAGATACAATGCCCAGAAAAGCTTTTCATGTAGGCAGTTCACTGGATTTGATGCTTAAAAAAATGCAGTCTAGATAGGTTGGTAAGTAGGTAAAATGCCAGGTAAAAAACTATTTAGAAAAGGAGCAAAGTAGGTAAAACACCAAGAAACACTGTTAACATAGGTGGTTCACTAGGTTTGATGCTCAAAAATGCTGTCTACATAGGGAGCCAATTAAGTAAAAAGAAACAGTTTATTGTTTAATGCCCAAATTTTGGTCTTTTTAAGCAGCTCACTGAGTATAACTTTAAAAATGCTGTCTAGATAGGGACCTCACTCATTTCGATGCCCAAAAATGCTGAAGCTAAATGAAACATGGGAACTAAATAAGTAAAATTCCAAGAAACACCATTTATATAGGTAGCTTACTAGGTTTGATGCCTAGAAATGATGTCTAGATAGACAGCCTACAAAGTATGACATTTAAAAATGCAGTCTAGGTAGGCTATTCACAAGGTTTGATGGGCAAAAATGCTATCTAGATAGGGACCTCAGTCATTTTGATGCCCAAAAATGCTGTCTAGAAAGGGAGCCAAGTAAAATGCCAAGAAACACCATTTACATAGGTGGCTTACTAGGTTTGATGCCTAAAAAGCCTAAAAATGATGTCTAGATAGACAGCCTACAAGTATGACGTTTAAAAAATGCAGTCTAGGTAGGCTATTCACAAGGTTTGATGGGCAAAAATGCTATCTAGATAGGGACCTCAGTCATTTTGATGCCCAAAAATGCTGTCTAGAAAGGGAGCCAAGTAAAATGCCAAGAAACACCATTTACGTAGGTCTGACGCCCAGAAATGCTGTCTAGATAGACAGCCTACAAAGTATGACATTAAAAATGCAGTCTGGGAAGGCAATTCACAAGATTTAATTCCCCAAAACAGCTGCCTAGGTAGTCAGCTTTCCTGTGTGATGCTCAAAAACGCTGTCTAGGTAGGAAGCCCAATATGTTCGATTTCCAAAATGTCATCAAGGTAGGTAGGCACGACGCTCAAAACCGCAGTCTAAGTAGACAATTCAAAGCAAACACGCTTGCAGACCAAACAATGTATCCAGACAAAACTACAAATTAACAAACAATCGTCATCTTGACGTGATTGTGACTGACTGCGCCGACAACTACCGCCGTTTTCGCTGCGGAGAAAGGAAAAAAGTCGAAACTGACAGTTGCACAAAGCCAGTCAAGTTAAAGTAAAACTCCCCATTCACCAAGCGGCTCCTTTCAGTGAAAGAGAAAATCTGCAAAAATTCCAGCTAAACGGCGCATTACATGCGTCTCATTTGCATAACAAAAGACCGGAGGGGGGGAGGACTGGCACTGCTGGCTAATTGTAGCCCAAGATGCCGTTCGCCTGCGGAGGAAACGTGACAGCCGCGTTTATTCTGCTTTCCCCCTGACGGTGTCCGCAAGCACGGTGGGAATAGCCTCGGGATAAGGGGCGAAATTTGCAGGCGCCTTCTAATAAGCATGCTGGGGGCGGGGGGCGCTTAACGTCGTGCTTCAGGACTAGCTTGACCATGAAACGTTGCCTATGCAAAACAGCAAGAATAAATGAAAAAGATATGGATTACTAAAGCATCGGAGGCAGCGGGAGGTAGCACAGTAGTAATTTGTATCAGATATTATCTCATTAGGGAGAAACGTCCTGCTCCACGCTGATTACCGAAAGAGAGAACAGGTCAATAACTCTGTAGCGCCCCAAAATACCACGGCGCCATAATTCACCACACCGGTCATTATTCTCGTTAATACACAGGGAAGAGAGAAGGTCTGCTGTCCGCCGGCTTTTCCAGCCATGTACGAACAGAATGAGAAAATGTGTTGACATTTAAAGGTGACCGGTCACAACGGTCATTTCTCTGGTCCAGGTGACACCTCTGGGCAGCTCCGAGACCCGGACGCGTGCAAGAAAAATGAGCCGCCGAGGGTTTTGTGGAAATCTGGATGCGAGATGCTCTCAAGGCGATAACAAATCTTGCTGTAAAAACATAAAGTGTTCCTGTGCTAGATTCACAGTACTTATTAGGTGAACATGGCGCAGAGGGTGAACGGGTAACGTTCAAGATGATGACAGATTTTTATCTAAAAGCATAACAAGACTTCGACCTCTTCCGGACATCAGTTCAACTGAATATTATTGTTCATTCCTTCAGACAAATGTCTGGCTTTTAGATTCAATCTATTTTTTGGGTGAACAAGGCGCACAGGGCATATGGGTACAATCCCAGATGACAGCATATATTTTGGCAAAAGCGTAACATTATCTTGACCCCTTATTTGAACACAAACTCAACTGTACACACACTACCACAAATGTCTAGCTGTGAATTCTCAATTTTTGGGTGAACAGGCCACACAAGGTAAATAGGTAACATTCAAAATGATAAATATTTTGCCAAAAATGTATCAAGGGGTTTATGGCCTTTTTTTGAATACCATTATATATCACTTTACTACTTTATATAACTCTCATTAACACCAAAGTCGCGCCCTAAATTTACAGAACTACTTTTTTGGGTAAACAAGGCACACAGGGTGAAAAGGTAACATTAAAATGATAACTAATATTTTGGCCAAAACTTATCAAGGTGTTTATGGCCTTTTCAAACACCATTTTATATCACTTCACTTTCATTAAAGGAGAAGTCCACGTCTAGAACAACAATTTACAGATAATTTACTCAGCCCCTTGTCATCCAAGATGTTCATGTCTTTCTTTCTTCAGTTGTAAAGAAATTTTTTTTTTTTTTTTTTTTACATTATTTGTAAATTGTTGTTTTGGGAGGGGACTTCTCCTTTAACACCAAAGTCGTGAACTAAATTAAAAATTTTAATTTTTTGCAAAACTACTGGGTGAACAAGGCACACAGGATGAAAAGGTAACAATCAAAATGCTAACTAATATTTTGTCCGAACACCATTTTCTATCACTCTACAACTTTATATCACTTCACTTTCATTAACACAAAATTCTGGCCATAAATTTATTTACAAAACTACCTTCTTGGTGAACAAGGTACACAGGGTGAAAAGGTATCATTCAAAATGATAACTAATATTCACCAAAAAACTTATAAATGTGTTTTAAACTTATAAATAAATTCAGGACAATAACTTACATGTTGCTAAAAACTTATGGCCTCTTTCAGACACCAGTTCAACTGCATACAACTATTCACTCCTTAACAAAAATTAAGCAGAAAAATTCAATGTACTTTTTGGGTGAACGGTATGCACAGGGCAAATTGGTACAGTTCCATTTATGGTACTAACTATATATTTTGCCAGAAGCATAATGTGATCTTGACCTCTTTTGGACTTCAATACACTACACATTCAATAATACAAAATTCTGGCTTTAGATTTACACTACTTTTTGGGTGAACAAGGCACACATGGTGAAAAGGTAACATTCAAAACGATAACAAATATTTTGCTAAAACGTATAAAGGTGATTATGGCCTCTGTTGGACACCAAGTCAACTACATATCACTGCACAAACCTTAACTCAAATGCCTGCTTCTAAATTTACCAAACTTTAATGGGTGAACAGGGCACACATGGTGAATAGGTAACATTTAAAAAGCAATTTTTGCCCATAAACATAAGATAATTTATCCCTCATTCCTCGTTTTGGTCATTTTGACTGCTGAAGTACTGGACAGAAAAAAGTGCTCGAGCACCCGAGGTAGGCTATTTTTAATTTCTGGTCTATGTACGTAAGCGTCAGATGGACAACTTTGGCTGTTGCATTGTGTTTCACAGTTTTTAAGAGACACACAGCAAAGGCGTCATGTTTTTAAAAAGGTGTGTCAAGTTAAAAACGCCTCTCAATACCCTGCATTCTGTTGCTTTTGGATGCACGATGACTAGCTTAGACACAAAAACAAGTCCAGTGTAAATGCCACGTAATCCTCCATAAATAATTCCTTTACAAACTCTGACAGTTTCTACATGTAATGTAATGTAACAAATCACAATGTTAAACCAAACTAAGGATCCTGCTCTACATTCATGGCATTTATTGGGTGAACAGGGCGCAAAAGGTGAACAGGCAACAATCAAGACAATAACAAATATTTTGTCAAAAGCATAACCAGATGCCTCTGACCTAGTTTGGACACCAGCTCAGCTGCATATCACAGTACTGGTTGCATGTCTTAACCTAGAAGGTCATGTTCTAGATTCACTGCGCGTATTGGGTGAACAGGGCGCATATGGTGAACAGGTAACATCCACAGTGACATGCAAAAATGTAACAAATTGATTTTAATCTCCTTTAGACACCATTTCATAACACCAGTTTCTTAATTTCTTAAGCAAAAATGGAAATTATTGGTTGAACGGAGAGCACGATCACCTACTAGGGAAAAGTCATTAAATAAAAGTCATCTCATTGTCTATAACGAATGCGGTGCTGCAGAATGAAGTGATGCTCAGGTGAAAGGGGGATGGGGCGCGCAGGTGAGAATCCTCCTGTGGTGATGCAGATGAGCTTGTACGAACAGGAGCTCGTGGATCATTCCTTACCGCAGCGCCTCTCGCACACGAACATTAATATTCGGCGTGACAGAAACAGGCCGGCGGCACAGGAAACCAGGACGCCTAACAATACACCGCATGAGTGTTTAAAAATATATATAAATAAAATAACAACAGCTGAACAATCGCAAGGTCAAAAAGAACCTCGGTGCGAGACTATGCATCATGTCAGCGCTTTACAAGAAAAATTAAGTTCACGTAGCAGATACAGGTTATAAAAAATATATTGTTGGGCTGCTGAAATTCTGAATAATTAAAGATCTGGATTGCAAATGCAAAACGTTGCAGATTATAATGTCTGTAATATCACTAATACAACCTTGAGCTGGACACAAAGGAGACCAAATGTTGCTGTAATTGATCTGAAGATGGACTGATAAAACGAATCTGGTGACTTAACTTACTAACAATATAACTTCATGCTATAATAATAAGGGGAAAGAAACAGTAAGTGTGGATGTTAGAAAGCAGTTTTACTAAAAAGTATTTACAAATTGGCAAATGCTTAAGTGACTTGAAGAAAAAAGGCAGCTCACTTCGTTTGATGTGCAAAAATACAGTCTAGGGAAGAAGCTCACTACATTGGAGATGAAAAAATGCTGTCTAAATAGGGAACTCACTAGATTTGCTGCTTAAAACTGCAGTCAAGGTAGGCATCTCACTAAATATGACACCAAAAATGCAGTTTAAGAAATGTGGATGAGCAAACGCAGCATATACTACGAAAATATTTACCATTATGCATTTAGTAATTGAAAAAAATAAAGAAAAAAATGGCTAAGCATTTCAACTATAGATGTGAATCTGGCATGTAACAATCCAGAAATGTACAGCTAATACTGATAATTGTATAAGTGTATATTTAATTTGCTATTCATATACATTTTAAATCTATACTGGTTAGTAGGGCTGAAACGATTCCTCGAGTAACTCGAATACAATAAATCATCGAGGCAAACCGATAAACGCTGGACATATTTAAGACCGTAAAGTAATGGTGGTTAGTTATGATGTCCCTAAGTTAGCTATGTTTTGTGAAAGACTAAGTGCCATTTATATTGATTGTCTCATTCTCTCTTTGTGACACAGAAAGTTAGAAACGAAGAGTGCCTCAGCATGATTACAAATGTGATACTGATTTTATGCAACAGTTCATCAATAAACAAGAAGTTAATATTAGGAGACTAACGTTTTAGAAAGCATATTGCCTGTTTTTGCTCTATTTCGCCAACAAATAACCATTACAAACACAGCCACAGCACTGTTTTGCGTCTTTGAGCAACGTGTTGCGTTCTTGAATGAATCACCCGTTAAATGATTCAGTTCAATCGCAATGACTCACTTACTTAACAGTGACTTACTGCCACCTGCTGGCGGTTTTGATTTCACATTTAAAGTACCTTCATTTTAAAAATACATGTAAATATCAGTATTCAATGTTTTGTTTAAAATAACAAAATATTATTCATGCATTTGTAACTGCAAGTTAAATGCATTCATGTCCCTCTCAGCTGAATTAAACATCTAAATGCCTCAATTTCTTGACTTATGCCTTCATTTTCTAAAGTAATGTGAAATTGATTTTTGTATTTTTATTTAAATGTATACATATATATATATATGCATTTTGAATGCAATTTGGCATTTAAATGGCAAATGCATTAAATGGGTTTAGTTTTCATGGTGATTAATGTATGCAATTTCAGCAATAAAAATGTTAATTTTTCTGAAAAGGAAACAAATTAGTTTATTTTAAGGGGCCCATCTTATTTTCTCTTGTATATTTAGTATTGCTCTTTAATAAAGAAAATGACTTCTTATCCAATTACTCAATTAATCAATAGAATAATCGGTAAAACCCTCGAGTACTAAACTAATCAATAGCTACAGCCCTACTGTTTAGTTTACTTTTTCTAAATAATGTTAGTGTTAGATCTAGAAATTTACAACCGATACCAGTAATTTTATTAGTAAATCTTTATTTTGTTATTCATATATATTTAAAATTTATAACATTTAGTTAACTTTTTCAAAATAGTGTTCAAAAACTAAAGTGGCAAAAAAATCTTAAAAATTAAGAATAATTTAAAATACCATTGTGCCAGACTATTCTTTCAATTTATAGTATGTAAACTGTGCATAGTATGCAAATTTTTCATATGATTTGAATACCTGGATCATCCGCTAAATTTGCGCCAAAAACATTAAGTATACAACAAAACACACAACATTCATAATGTATCCAAGAATGCAACACAATTAACTTTCCCAGTATGATGAGCACACTACACAAAAATAAATAAATAAATAAATAAATAAATAATAATTATTATTATTATTTTGTGTTTTGGAGTGACAATAATGTAGCATGTTCATTGTTACATAACGAGTGCAGTGTTTGTTTAAATAAAAGTTGTTAAATTAAAAAGCTGTTATAAATAAGTTTTAAATAAGATTATTTGAGAATGTTTTATTAAAAATTTCAATCTTTCTACTTCACAATTTCAAGTTAAATTTAATGTTACTTGCTGTTTCTTTGTAATTGACTGTGAAATTTACTAAAAATTTAGATAAACACCAATTTTACACCAATTGTTTTGTGTATACACTGTGCCGTACGTAACCATTATAATATAAAACAAAAAAATTGGCTGAGTTTGAAATCCGCCAAAGAAAACTTTTAAAAAATATCTAGTCTAATATCAAGGCTTAAAAACAACATGGTTATGGTTTAATATGATGTGTTACTTGCCATTTTGTTATAATTAATTGTGAAATTTACTAGAAATTTCTGAGTTAAAATGGCTTCTTAATGTTTTTCAGTGCATATATTGTGCAGTATGTAACCATTACAATTTAAAAAAAGACAAAACATTTGTGTCGAATATTAAGGTTTAAAAACAACAATATGGTTATGGTTCAATTTAGTGTGCTACTTGCCATTTCTTTATAATTAATTGTGAAATTTACTAGAAATTTTAGAGTTAAAATAGTTTCTAAATCAATGCTTTTCAGTATAAATATTGGTAAGTAGCCATTAAAATATGGAGCAAAAGAGATTAAAACTTGCCAAGTTTAAAATCTGCCATATAAAGCTGAAAAAAGGTCTAATGTTGGTTTTAAATACCACACACATTTCTAAGCAAAACCTCAAAAAGGGTGTAAATAAACAAATTCATTAGGTGTCAAATGTAAATATAACATTTAAGACCAAAAACACACTTATTGTCTTTACACATCTCCTCCTGGTGGTTTAATCACCTGCACAGGCCCTTATAAATGAAGCCTGGAGCTTCATCAACCTACAAAGATCAACCCTAAAGCTACAAAAACACATCAGTACCGCGGCTAGCCGAAATAATAATAAATTACGCAGATTAAAGCATGAACATATCTGAGATTTACACACCTGCATGTTTATTTACACTTCATCTGTCTGATCTCTCCTTGGCCCTGATATGCAAGATCATTTATCACATTTACTTCAAATACACGAAGAGCAAAACACAAAGGCTGTTTATAAAACACCCTTTGAGACTAAAAAGACACGCTGTCAGTGATTTGAGGCCGATGTTTGGTTTAAAATCATTAAAATAAGCCTAAAACACTGTGGTGTGCTAACACACATGGTAAAGCTAAATGAGTTTAAACACACACACAGCCTTGCCAGATCACTCAGATTCATAGAAATGACACCAAAAATCGTGATATTTAAGGGTTAAGGATGTTAATATGCTGTAGGCTTACCTGTAGGACAGACAGACGTATAAATATTTGGAAGAAAGAAGAGAAATAATGTGTCTAATGGCTGCTAAAGGCTGAAGTCAAAGCTGTCGGTCTGTCAGCGGCATTGAAGACAAAATCCTCAAACACCTGGAAGGGAAAATAAAAATTCATGCGGTGAATTAGCAAAGTTTAACCGAAAGAGGGAGCAGCGTGGCTCAAGAATTCACCTCAAGGATTGCTTAAAATTATTTTCAATAAAAAAAATGATAATTTATTAATCGAATTAAAATCTTATGATTTTAATTTCATTGATAAGCAAAACATTACGCTTTAAAGTAACTTTAAAATGGAACTAGCTTAAATGTAATAAAACCTCGGTTATTAAAAACAAGATAGAAAATTATATGTATAAGTAAATTAAATAAAGCACATTTATAAAATGTAACTAATTCTTAAATTAAATATGAATAATAGCAACTATATAATTATTTAACTTACTGTAAGCATAAACTTATTTTTGGGATCTTAGTAACTTTTTCGGTCACGTGACACTTGATTAACCAATCAGTGATCGGTTTTCACGTGCCGGAAGTAGCTCTCTGTTCCAACTGTTCTCCGCTCTAGGTTTTGTTTAACGTTACATTTCTAAGATCCACACAAGGGTGAAAGAAACCCAGTGAGTGGCATTTGCTCTTACAGCTTACTATATTTGCTTAAAATACACTTTTGCCTGTTTCATAAATATGACAACACCATGGCAGCGTAACTTTTAAAATGAACACATTTTAAGATATCCAACACCCTTATTTACGCGACTGTTTTAATCCACTGTTAGTATGAAGTGTCGTACAGGTCAACATATTGTCAATAACATAAAACAAATCTAACATACACTTTTATGACTACATAAACATTTTTTTTTCTCTAACAAATAGCCACTCGTCGCACGGATATGACGCACGGTGGGTTTAGTGACGCAACTGACTGTATTGCCGCGAAATGTCAAATAAGGGCAGCAGGAATTAGGAAATGATCGTCTTTTGGTGAGTATTGTAACAATGCGGTATTGTAATATGATGCGTGCATGATTGTGCAGAACTGCAAATCAGAATGCATTTCATTTACTTATGAGTCTTTTTGAATGCATTTCTAATGTACAGAGTATGAAAACAATGAGAAGTCAAGTCAAATCGGGGCCAGATGGGGTTTCTCTCCATGGCAAAGATGCACTTCAAGTCCTTCCACAGAAACTACAGGAAAAACTGATGCCGTTCCAGAGAGAAGGGGTCCTTTTTGCCCTATCAAGGGATGGACGGTCAGTTTAGTTTAAGTTTGTTTTGCTTTTCTTTTTTTCAGTTTTCTGTTTCTGTTTATTCCACAATGTGCAACATGTCCAAAAAATGAGGCAAAACAACACAGAAACTTACACATTTTCTGTTTTCTCCACAATTTTTGGTTTCTTTTAATTCCAAAATGTACAACATAGACAAAAAGAGCCAAAAAAAGACAGAAGCTTGCATGTTTCCTTTTTTCTCCATAATTTTGTTTCTTTTTATTCTAAAATGTGCAACATATTCCAAAAATGAGGCAAAACAAAACAGAAACTTACACATTTTCTTTTTTTCTCCAGTTTTCTTTGTTTTTATTCCAAAATGTACAACGTATACAAAAAATAAGGAGAAACTAAGACCGAAACTTACACATTTTCTCCACAATTTTTGGTTTCTTTTTATTTCAAAATGTGCAATAGACAAAAAGAGGCAAAACGTACAATTTTTCTTTCTCCACAATTTTCTGTTTCTTTTATTCCAAAATGTGCAACGTATACAAAAAATAAGGTGAAACAAGACCGAAACTTACACATTTTCTTTTTGCTAAACAATTTTCGGTCTCTTCTTAGTCTGAAATGTGCAACATATACAAAAATAAGGCAAAACAAGACGGAAACTTACACATTCTTTTTTTTCTCCACAATTTTCTGTTTCTTTTGATTCCAGAATATACAGCATATCCAAAAATTAGGCAAAACAAGACAGAAACTTACACATATTGTTTTTTGCTAAACATTTGTCTGTCTCTTCTTACTCTTAAAGGTGCAACGTATACAAAAAATAAGGCAAAACAAGACGGAAACTTACACATTCTTTTTTTTCTCCGCAATTTTCTGTTTCTTTTTTATTCCAAATTATGCAACATATACAAAAAAATGATGCAAAACAAGTCAGAAACTTAAGAGAGGAGCATAACTGGTACAACATGAAAATAGTTTTTAAAAAGTTGTTTTAAAGTTATTTTTCATTTTAAACTTTTGATGCAAATATATAAATTAAATGTTAAGAGTGATCAGAGAAATCTTAATTCTATTCTATTTTTTGCATAATTTTCTTTTTAACTATGAATTATACAACAAATAGGGCAAGAATAGTAGAACTTGGAACAACGTAAATTGTTTTTTAACTTTTGTTTTAGAATTTTAATTTACATTTTAAATAACAATTAAATGCAAGGTTAAGACTGACCAAATTAACAGAATTTATAACAAGTTGTTTTATTTTTAAACTTTTGTTTTAATTTTAGTGTTATTTTTTACATTAAAAAAAACAAAAAACAAAATCGATCAAATAAGCAGTTTATACAATAACACATTCTGTTTTTAAACTTCTTTTTTTTATTTTAAACAAAAATGATAACATTTTGTTTTTAAAATTTTAAATGAAATTTTAAACCTGAGTACAAGTAACAAGATGAAATGTTAACATAAATTTTGATTTAATTTTTGTTTTAAAAATGTAACTTATTTTTTCAACATTAAGCTTTCAATACAAATAACAAAATAAATATTAAGACTGATAAAATAAATCTGAAATGCACACATATATACATTATGTAACACACATGCCATGCATCAAACAACTGAGAAATCTAATAATAATAAAAAAAGAACATGTTCAAAAATGTTGGTAATTCCTACAATTATCAATAATGTCATTAACTTACCAGAGTTCTTATTTTTTATTAATCTTAATGAACTATAACTGAACTCAAGTTCAAGGTAGCACATAAAGAAATTTTAAAAAGGTGTTTGAAAAAAATAAATTTGGCTTGATGTATAAAAAAAAAAAAAAATCAGAAGAATTAATATATAGTTTAGGATATAATCACTGTTTGTATTCTCCATAATACTTCCCAATAATACATGTTTACTTTCTAATAAAGGCACATAAATGTGTTTTTTTTTAATCCACTTTTATCCACATGATAGTTCACCCAAAAATGAAAATTCTGTCATTAATTACTCACCCTCATGTCATTCCAAAACCGTAAGACCTTTGTTCATCTTCAGAACACAAATTAAGATATTTTTGATGAAATCTGAAAGCTTTTTGATGAACCACTGATGTCACATGGACTGTTTTAACAACGATCTTACTACCTTTCTGGGCCTTCAACGTGGTAGTTGCATTGCTGTTTATGCAGGGTCAGAAAGCTCTCAGATTTCATCAAAAATATCTTAATTTGTGTTCTGAAGATGAACGAAAGTCTTACGGGTTTGGAACGACATGAGGATGAGTAATTAATGACAGAATTTTCATTTTTGCGTAAACTATCCTTTTAAAAACTTCTGCAAAATTTACAATAGGACATGAAAAGACAGTTTGTTATTGCATCTTGTATCTAGAGACCGAACACCGTTCATGTGTCTGTCTATCTTTCTTTCTATCTCTTAACCTGTGCCTGATTTAAGCAGGTGAGAATCTAATTTACTGCAGTCCTGTCAGTCAATGTTCTGGGTCAGACGGGTCAGTTCGTCGAGGCTGCCGAGGGTCCCGGATCGATGGCAGGACACACACAGTTCTGTTTGGTGCAGACAGGGTCACTCACTTAATTAGGCAGACATTTCAGCGGGACGGATATTATAGAGTCCCAAAGGAGTCACAGTGGATGATGGGATGGATGTAGTTACAGATGTCTGATTTTTTGGTTCAATAGCTTTATTTCAGGGAGAGAACAAAAACATAGCCAATTACTGACAGGGTTATTATAATTCATTAAAATGGAAAAAAACTTAAAAAAAATGTTACATATAAAATGAATGTTGTGTGAAATAAAGGCAACGTTTTTTCTAGTTTAAACTGATGTACTAAAATAACTAATTAAAACAAAAGCCATAAAAATGCTGTTGCTTATATATTTACAATTTCTTTAAAAAAATATATATGTATTATTAATATTAGAAATATTTTAAAATGTAAAAAATATTTAAAACATTTAATGTTTTAACAAATAAGTTAAAACTAAAATAAAAACTAATACAAATGGCAAAAACATAACAAACCATCTAAAACTTACAACAAAATATACAAAAATAGAAACTAATTCATAATAACAGTATCTCAGTAATACCTAAATAAAAATTCTGACACATCTTCATTTTCATTTACGTTTTTATAGTGCACTATTTTTATTTTCTTAAAGGCATAGGTTGTGAAAATTACGTTGTTGTTTTTTTTCAAATATTTATTAAATTACTAAATGAGCAAAACTTATATGTATTGTATTGTTTTATATATTGTCATTTTCCAGACCATTCTTATGCACTTGTTGGCAACCAAAAATGTCTGTTTTATTGAATTTTTCAAACAAAAACGTATTATTTATTTACTTATTTATTAACTAATTAATTTATTTATTTAAAGCTACCATAAATAACGTCTTTTATTGAATGCTTTATTAAACGAACTGCTTTGGAAACACTTGAACAATTTCATGCTTAAAAAAAAAATATTTAAAAATGTATTGCAATTACAAGCAAAGCTGTTAAATATTATATTGTGCCATTTTATAAACAAAACATTTTGTTTTTTGTGTATTTTTTTTTTACAAATTTTTATGTTTTTTTTGCATCCACAAACAGGCAGATGTTCAGTTTTCTTTAAGCTGCAATAAATTATGCAACTTTTATTGAATGTGTTATTGATCGAAAAGCTCTAGAAAACACTCAAAACACACACAAAAAAATGTCTACTGTTTTTAAATAGAGTATTATATTTGTGATAAGTATTATATTGTGCCATTTTATGAACAAAAAAGTTTTGCTTTTTGTAGATTTTTTTTTTTTTTTCTACAATTTTTGGTGCATTTTCCATAATATTGAATATTTTTAAATAAATAAAATAATATTATACTCGTGATAAGTATTTTATTGTGCCATTTTATAAGCAAAAAGTTGTATACATATATCACAAATTTGCATGTATCTTTGCATCCACAAACAGGCATATGTTTTTTCTTTAAGCTGCCATAAATAATGCGCCTTTTATTGAACGCGATATTGAACAAACAGTTCTAAAAAAAAACACTTGAACACAGTTTCATGCTTAAAGTAGACTTTTTTGCTTAACTTAATAAAAATAATTAAAAAAGTTTTTTTTTTTTACTGTTTCTAAATGAAAAAAAATATATTTGTGAAATATTATATTGTGCCATTTTATTAATAAAAAGGTTTAGTTTGTGTTTTTAAAAAATTTGTATGTATTTTTGCATCCACAAACAGGCATACGTTTTGTTTTCTTTAAACTGCCATAAAAAATGTGACTTTCAATGAACGCGATATTGAACGAACAGCTCTAAAAAAAAACACTTGAACAGTTTCATGCATAACATTTTTTTTTTTGCTTAAATCAAAAAAAAAATATATAGCGATGTCAAATGATTAATCGCAATTAATCTTATCCAAAATAAAAGTTTTTGTTTAAATAATATATACAATATATGCGTGTGTACAGTGTATGATTATTACGTATATATATATATATATACATACATGTTTATATATAATACCAATTATATAAATATAAGTATATACAAGTAAATATTTTCTAAATATATGTATGTGTGTGAGTATTTATATATATGTAATAAATATGCACAGTACATGCACATATATTAATGTAAACAAAAACGTTTATTTTGGATTTTTTGTTTTTCCCTTTTTTTACTTTCTTTAAATAAAAACCATTACATTTGTTATAAGTATTATATTGTGCCCTTTTTATAAACAAAAAGGTTTTGTTTTTGAGTATATTTTTTTACACATTATGTATTTTTGCATCCACAAACAGGCAAATGTTTCATTTTCTTTAAGCTGCCATAAATAATGCGACTTTCATTGAACGCAATATTGAACGAACAGCTGTAGAAAACACTCAAAGACAATTTCACACTTTCCACACTGATGGATTTGGCGTAATGTGTCTGCTGCTGGCCTCTTGGCACGGATGCTAAGGGTCAATTCCCGTTTCGAGCAGCCTTACGTTAAGCAACCCTAATAATTGTAAGGGTATTAGTACTAAGGGTTTTCTTCCTTGAAGCGGTCTGGTGCATCTGGCTGCAGAATAAACCGGCTTTTATTGACTGTAATCAAGTCTGACTGTATTCAGTGAGCCGATACTAATGTCCTCTTTAACTAGACAGGTAGTGTTTCGCACAGTGCCAGCTGCTGTTAGATAACTCTCTTCAATTAATACATATTGTCTTCTTCACTTTCATTCTCCACATCCAATATTAGATTGTTTGGTGACCTGAAAACATGTAAATGAGTGCTGCATCCCACGATGCAACATGCTCAACTTGCTCAACTTCCATTTGCCGTGGTGTTTTTATACTAAATTAATTTTTAAAACAATCTTACTGACCCCAAGCTTTTGAACACTGTTGTACACCATTCTGATCAAACTCAATGTATCTTAATTTCACTTCCCACTGAGATTCATTTGAATGCAATGCCTCTGTTCAGTGTCATGTGTTCTCTGTTGGATCTAGACGCTCTTGATAACAAAAGCAGCTTAGAAGTTACTACATCAAGCCGACATGCATCTAAAACGGCGCATCAGTCACCTCTATGAAGCTATCGCTTTTATCCGAACGGATGCGTGGTTCGTCCTTTGTTTTTTGTTCTTGAATCTAATTTAGCGATTAATTTCCCCTTGTGTAGCGCTTTGATCCCGCTAATCAGTTAGTATGCGGATTACGGCCCCAGATAATTGCTCTCTAATTAAATATGTAATCTCCACTCCAGCCAATAACCCGAGCAATCCTCGACTGTAATTACTTTATCCGTACAGAGACTCTCCACCTACCGCCTAATGAACCGGGACAGGCGTCCACACGGCTGTGTGTCATCTCCAATGACTAGCCATGTTGCGTTTAATGTTTTTTTTTTTTTTTTTTTTTTTTTTTGCCGTGGGAAATGAAGGCGGTTAGTTGCTGTTTACTTTTCATATTAGGCTTGACGGACTTAAGAGAAAATCTCATTAACACGGACGGTTTTAGATCAGCGCTGATGCTAGAACAGTAAATTAACCAGCGGAAATTTGCTAGGGTTTGTTTAACGTTGACTTAACGTTGGCACGTTCTTTTTGAGCTGTTTATTTACTCGTTTTTCACTAACTTCATCATTTAATGTTGGATCATACCTCGTTTTCTTCCTCAAACACCAGTTATTGAGATGTGCTTGTTTCATTCAGAAATGTTGAAATATAATTGGTTGCAAGTTGGTTTCCGTGCAAATTGTATATAAACAAGCCAGGTATATAGTAGTTTTCAACTAAAAACGGAGAACTCTTTGCATTTTGGCTATCCGTTTACATGACACTGGAGTTTTGGGGTCCTGAAAATTCTTTTAAAATCGTGTTTTCGTGTTTCTGTGAAAACTATTTAAAAAAAATAATTTTTTGTTGTTTTTGTGGATTTGTGTACACAGGGATCAACGTTTTGGGAGCCTGAAAACTTTTGAAAATGTGAAAACGGTTTTGAAAAAGATATGGTTATCGCCTAAACTATTAAAAAAAAAAAAAAAAAAAAAAAGCTAATTTCTGAAAATGGTTATGTCATGTGCATGCGAATTACCCATTCATGTAGTTTCTTTACAAAATGGCATCGCCACCTGCTGGTCTGGCATTCATAATACAGCATTTTTAGTCATTTATGTGGATCTTTGTGGATACGGATTGTGTTGAGATCGTTTCGTTAGTACATCTTTGCCATTTAGACGTACCTTAAATATTTTGCAGCTTTAAGTATTATATAAGTCTATAGTTTACGAGAAAAACCTAAAATAACTATAGTTTCATCTAGAATACCTTAGAGATTTTTACTACAGAAAAATCATAGTTTTGGGGATCTTGTTCAAATAATTCAGAATTGGATTGACAACTTAACAGTTAAAATCTCATTAACACGGACAGTTGTAGAGCAGCGTCGATCCTAAATCAATTAAAAAAAAAACAAGTGGAAATTTGTGAGGGTTTATTTAACATTGACTTATCTTTTGCACATTCTTTTTGATCATTTTATGTATTCGTTTTTCCACTAATTTCAACGTTTAAAGTGAGATCATACCTCGTTATCTTCCTCCGCACCAAATTTTGAGAGATACTTGCTTCATTCAGAAATGTATTAATAAAATTGGTTGCAAGTTGGTTTGCATGCAAATTGTGAACGAACAAGCCAGTTTTCAATGTTGTTCTTTTAATGTCAGGTTATTTATCGAGATGACATGTCAATAATATTAGAAAGGTATTTTAGGGGGTCTTTATATAACAGTTTTCAACAAAAAATAGAAAACTTTGTGCGTTTTGAAAATTCAGAATTGGCTTGATAGACTTAACAGTTGAAATCTCATTAACGGATTGTTTTAGAGAAGCGTTGATCAGTTAATTAACAAGTGGAAATTTGCTAGGGTTTTTTTTTAAACATTGACTGAACATTGGCAGTTTGTTCTTTTTACTAATTGCGACGTTTAATGTCAGATCATACCTCGTTATCTTCCTCCACTCCAATTATTGTTTCATTCATAAATTTGGAAGTAAAAATGGTTGCAAATTGGTTTGTGTATGAATTGCGTATAAACAAGCCATTTTCCCATGTTGTTTTCAGTATCAGGTTGTTAATCTGAAAGATAAGTGTTGCGATTCGTAAGGAAAGTTTTTGAAATCCCTTGTCGTCACAGTGGTTAATACAAGTGCGCTTGACTCATTGAGCTGTGGTGCTCAAACGATTGTTGACGTAATTGGCACATTCTTTTTTGGCATTTATTTTTTTCATTCTCCGCTCGTGTCGAAGTTTAATGTCAGATCATACCTTGTTATCCTTCTCCACACCAATTACTGGAACATCCTTGCTTCATTCAGAAACTTGTAAGTAAAACAGGTTTTCAGTCTCAGGTTATTTCAACACTACAGATATGTCGTAAACGGTGGAGAACAGTTACGGCCACATGAAATACCTCAGCAAACCGAGGCAGGAAGTGTTTAGTGGCGTTTGTGTTTGTTTACGTGTTTGGAGAGTCGGTTTCGTTTAATCGTGTGAATCTTTACCTTGCGGTTGGAGTAGATGTGCCTCTCATGTAATAGAATACAACCACTCTGTGTTTTCTAAACCATCGATTTCCGTTTTTTCCTCTCTCTTTATCTCCCACCTCTCTCTCTCTGCAATTCAATAATCCCCCTGAAGCAGAATTGCTTTTTTTTTGTTACAGCACAGCCAAACCACACACCGAGACACGATACTTGCTCAGATGATGCAGTGTTTTAAGCTGCACTGTGCTACTTATAGCAAGATTTCATCAGCGGCTTGTTACCAGTCGAGAAGATAGATATCCACGGTTGCTTTCATATCTCGAAAGCACAAAAGGTGAACGGCAGCCATTACTTGATATAACCTCACTTGCGACTTCAAGTGTTAGATCTAAGGCTATAGATTACGAAAAATTACTGTGGTTAACCACAGTTTTCTCTATAATGATTTAGTCAGTTATTACTACTGTGAAATCTCAGTAAATTAATTTGGGATCTCATTCAAACAGATTTTTTTTTCCCCTCAGTTGTTGTTATAAGCAGTTATACTTAGATTTCGTCTGGTAAAATGAGCAAAAAAAGATCAAAATATTATTAAAACTTAGGGGTGAGTTTTTTTTTTTTAATCAAAACAAGCACCTAGCAAACAACCAAAAACCCTTAGCAACCATTTTGGGACTAACTTTTCTTTAGAAATGTAAAAAACAAGTACAGTGGTGGCTGAAGCTAAGTTTCACCACAGTTTTACTGTAGTAACATTAAGGTAAAGGTGTTTATAAAAGTACAACAGAATTCAGAATTGGCTTGACAACCGCAACATGTTAGCATTGTTTTCTGACTAACTATTTTCTTTAGAAACGTAAATAGGGTTAAGTTAACGCTAAGTTTTACCACAGTTTTATCGTAGTAGGTAAACGTATTTATACAAGTCAAAACAAATCATTATTCCAGTAGTATAACACTTGGGAGTGAGTGCTTTTAATCAAAACAAACAGCCTGGTAACCATTCAAAACACCTTTGTAAATGCATAGAAACTTGTTAGCATTAGCAAGTTTTCAGGCTAATGTTTTCTTCAGAAATCAAAAATCATCATTTTTGTGTTTACAGTGGTGGCTAATGCTAAGCTTTACCACAGTTTTACTGTAGTAACATTAAGGTAAAAAGTATTCTTAAAAGTAAAAGCAAATCATTATTCCAGTAGTATAGCACTTAGCCGTGTGCTCTTTTGATCAAAACAAGCACCTAGCAACCACTCAAAACACCTTTGTAAACGCATAGAAACATGTTTTTGCAAGTTTGCAGAATAACGTTTTCTTCAGAAATCTAAATACAAGTTCAGTGTCTTTTGTTTGTTTGTTTACAGTGGTGGCTAATGCTAAGTTTACCACATTTATACTATAGTAACATTAAGGTAAAGATATTCATGAAAGTACAACAGAATTAAAAAAAAAAAAAAAAAAAAAGTATTCAGAATTGGCTTGCCAACCGCATTGCAACATATTAGCATTGTTTTCTGACTAACTTTATTTAGAAACGTAAAGGTTCAATGTTGTTTACTTTGGTGGCTAATGCTAAGTTTTACCACAGTTTTATCGTAGTAATGTTAAGGTAAACGTATTCATACAAGTAAAGAGCTCTTTTGATCAAAACAAGCACCTAGCAACCACGCAAAACACCCTAGCAACCATTCAAAGCACCTCTGTAAACGCATAGAAACATGTTAGCATTGTTTTTGCAAGTTCTTAGACGTTTTCTTCAGAAATCTAAAAATAAGTCATTTTTTTGTTTACAGTGGTGGCTAATGCTAAGTTTTACCACAGTTTTAATTAAGTAAAATTAAGGTAAAGGTAATCACAAAAATGCAACCAAATTAAAAAATGTACTTTGGAGGCTAATGCTACGTTTTACCACATTTTTACTATAGTAATACCGGATTAAAAAAAGGTCAAAAAGGATTCAGAATTGGCTTGACAACCGCATAGCAACATATTAGCATTGTTTTCTGACTAACTTTATTTAGAAACATAAAGGTTCAATGTTGTTTACTTTGGTGGCTAATGCTAAGTTTTACCACAGTTTTATCGTAGTAATGTTAAGGTAAACGTATTCATACAAGTACAAACAAATCATTATTCCAGTAGTATAACACTTGGGAAAGAGCTCTTTTCATCAAAACAAGCACCTAGCAACCAACCATGCAAAACACCCTAGCAACCATTCAAAACACCTCTGTAAATGCATAGAAACATGTTAACATTGTTTTTACAAGTTTTCAGACTAACAATTCCTTCAGAAATCTAAAAACAAGTTCAGTGACATCTTTTTGTTTACAGTGGTGGCTAATGCTAGGCTTTACCACAGTTTTAATGAAGTAAAATTAAGGTAAAGGTAATCACAAAAATGCAACCGAATTCAAAAATGTACTTTGGTGGCTAATGCTACGTTTTACCACAGTTTTATCGTTGTAACGTTAAGGTAAACATATGTATACAAGTAAAAACAAATGATTATTCCAGTAGTATAACACTTGGGGATGAGCACTTTTGATCAAAACAAGCACCTAGCAACCACTCAAAACACCCTAGCAACCATTCAAAACACCTTTGTAAACGCATAGCAACATGTTAGCATTGTTTTCTGATTAACTTTTTTCTTTAGAAATGTAAATAAGTTCAGCATTGTTGTGTATTTTTTTATTTTGGTGGCTAATGCTAATTTTTACCACAGTTTTACTGTAGTAAAATCATTATTCCATTCAAAACACCTTTGTAAATGCATAGAAGCATGTTAGCATCGTTTTAGCAAGTTTTGAGATTTTTTCTTCAGAAATCTAAAAAAAAAAGTTCATTGTCATTTTTTGCTTACAGTGGTGGCTAATGCCAAGTTTTACCACAGTTTTACTGTAGTAACGTTAATGTAAAGGTATTCATAAAAGTACAACAGAATTCAAAAAATTCAAAAAGAATTTATTTTAGCAACATGTTAACATTGTTTTCTGACTAACTTTTTTCTTTAAAAGTGCAAAAAAAATTAAATGTTATTGTTTTTACTTTGGTGGCTAATGCTAAGTTTTACCATAGTTTTACTGTAGTAAAATCATTATTCCATTATGTGTTAGCATCGCTTTTGCAAGTTTTGAGGCTGACTTTTTCTTCAGAAATCTAAAAACAAGTTCAGTGTCATTTTTTGTTTACAGTGGTGGCTAAGTTTTACCACAGTTTTACTGTAGTAATATTAAGGCAAAGTATTCAAAAAAGTCAAAAAGAATTTAGAATTGGCTTGACAACCACATATCTACATGTTAGCATTTTTTTCTGACTAATTTTTGTCTTTAGAAATGTAAAAAAAGTTCAGTGTTTTTTGTTTACTTTGATAGCTAATGCTAAGTTTTACCACAGTTTTACTGTAGTAAAATTATTATTCAATTCAAACCAACTTTGTTAACGTGTTAGCATCGCTTTTGCAAGTTTTTCTTCAACTTTTTTCTTTAGAAATGTAAAAAAGTTCAGTGTTGTTTTTTTTTTTTTTTGATGGCTAATCCGTTTTACCACAGTTTTACTGTAGTAACATTAAGGTAATGGTGTTCATTAAAGTACAAAAAGCAGTGCTACAGTAGTACAGATCATCTAGACTAGCTAATCTGCTACAGTATGCATTATCTTGTTTGTTGTTTTAAGATTTGTGTTTCCACAAATCAGCTACCCAGTTAGCATAATGCTAATTTAGTTCCCCTTGCACCGCAAGAGCTAGAAACCCACGTTTATCAACGTTACCATGCAACACCCACACGCCACATTAAAGATGCTAATAAAGCCATAATGCAGCAGCGTATGGACTACGACTAAACGCTAATTCATCATATGGGATGATGAAATGCTACACGAGGGTGGATTAGCATACGCCGTGCTGACACAATTACTGCGGTTTAATGAGCCCTGAACTCTAACCCACCAATCAAACCGCTACACCGCGAGCCACCATGTGACACACAGGAGCTAAACTATATCTGTCTCCGCATCGAGCGCCGTGCCGAGACGATCGATAGATATTGATCTGAGATAGAAGGCTGCAAGAAGGGATACTGTACAGACACTTATAATTGCATCAGAGGTGCAAATGAAGGCATGAGGAAAGATTAAGTGATTATTCAATATTACGTTCGTAACGAAAGTGAAATAAAGCGAATTAGTGCAAATTAAGTCGGCTAGTATCGGTGGACTTTATGTCTGGGGCAATGGCTCAAAAGGCAAAAAAACGACAGGTGTGTATGAACTATAGTTTTAAAATGCCTTCAGAAGGTATTGAGGATGTGCATTATTATTATTATTATTATTATTATTATTTGGGTTTGTGACTTTTAGTCATTGTTTATTCGCTTTGATGTAATATATATATATATATATATATAATATATATATATATATAATATATATATATATATATATATATATGCTATTGTTTACCCAAAATGTTGACAAAAGTCAGTTATTACTAATTATTTACAATAAATTTAGTTATTATTTTAAGTTATTACTAATAAATAAATGTACAGTTTTTCTCCTCAGGAAAACAAACTTAAAATATTAATGACATCTCAGAGGTGTATCCAAATTTCTATTCAGAATTTATGTATTTTGTATAAATACTGTTATATTTATATACATTTTGTGAATATTTCATTTAAACTTTTATATTTTATATATTTTATTTGTATTATTTTTACTATTGTGATCAGGGAACAAGATCATTTTGATATTACCCACCCCAACTTCCTGTTTCAATAGAAAATATATCAAAACAGGATACAAAAAAATGCTCAAGTCATATATATATTTTATATAAATTTATGTACAGTATTTATACAATTATTTTTTTATTTCTACATTTATATTGTATTTTTTTTTACTATTCTATTTAGATAAATTCCTGTTTGAATAGGAAATGCATCGACATATGAAAAAAATTATTGATAAAGCATTTTAATTATATGTTTTATATAAATATTTAATTTTTTAAAAAAAATATATATATATTTTTTTATTTGCTTTATTTTTTTATTTGTTAATAAATTTTATTAATATGTATTTTCTCCATTGTGTACCGGGAAATTGTGATCATTTTAATGTCTGAATATTATGGAAGTCCGTTTCCGCCACTAAATAAAAATGTAAAAAAGTAATTGCAACTTTTTATCTCTTTATCTTTTAAAAAAGTCAGAAGATATCAGATAAATTTGCATTTGTGAGAAAAACAGTCGGAATTGTGAGAAATTCACATTTGTGACAGAATTGCGACATGTAAACTCGCATTTGCGAGAAAAAAAAAAAAAGGCAAAATTGCGAGAGACAAAAATACCAGAATTGCAAGATATAAACTCGCATCTGCAAGGAAAAAAAAGGTCAAAATTGTGTGATATAAACTTGCAATTGTGAGGAATAAGTCATTTGTGAGATACAGTATGAAATCGCATTTGCGAGAAAAAGAAAGAATTGCAAGATATAAACTCCCAAAAGTGAGAAAAAAGCCTGAATTGTAAGATAAATTCGCATTTGCAAGGAAAAAAGGCAGAATTGTGACATGTAAACTCGCATTTATGAGGAATAAAAGGCAGAATTGTAAGATATAAATTTGCATTTGCAAGAAAAGTCAATTCAACAAACTCGCAATTCTAAGAAAAAGATCGCAATTCTGAGAAATGAAGTTATATATAGATATAAACTGTGAGTTAAAAGGCAGAATTGTGAGAAAAAAGCCAGAATTGTGACATGTAAACTCACATTTGCAAGAAAATTTGAACTGAGAGGAAAAGTCAGAATTGCGAAAAATAAACTCAAATTTGCGAGAAAAAGTCAGAATTGTGAAAAATAAACTTACATTTGTAAGAAAAAAAAATCTGAATTGCGAGACATAACATCGCTTTTGCAAGAAAAAGTCAGAATTGTGAAATACAAACTCGCAATTGCGAGAATTAAAGTCAGAATTGAGTGGAAAAAAAGTCGAAATTGCAAAAAATACTCACTTTGCAAGACAAAAAAACTGAATTGTGAGAAAAAAAAATGGTCAGAATTCAAAGATATAAACTTGCAAACTCTAAAAAAAAAAAATTGTGACTTTTTATCTCACAATTCTGACTTCCTTTTTCGCATTTGTGAGTTTATATGACGCAATTCTGAAGAAAAAAGTTTTTTTTATTTTTTTATTCAGTGATGGAAACAGGCTTCCAAAGAATATGAAATAAATAAAAAAAATAATAAAAATTACTTAAATGTTAACGTAACTTAAATGTTACTTAAATGTTAATGAATTAATTACAGATATATATAGTAAATGTTTTTTTCTTATTCAAACATTCTGAAGAAAACTATGCTTATTAAGCCTTTAATGTTTTTTTTTGTTTTTTTTTTAACAATTATATATGTTATTTATATATTATATTTTATAGTTTGTTATATATTTTCACCTTTTGTGATTAGGTAACTTATGATAATTTAGAAGTAAGTAAAATATCTGTGCTTGTCAAGCAATTTTTAAGCTTTTTAAAGAGCTTTTTAAACAATTTGTCTGTATAAGTACTGTATTTCATGTAAGTATTATAAGATATTTCTTATTTGCTATTGTGAGTTAGGAAACTTCACGTTCTGAAACATTTAAAAGCGTCCTAGAATTAAGTTGATGGTGTTGTTGACAGGCAAATCAGACGGGGCCTCCTTCAGGACACAGCGGTGCGTCAGTTGCAAGCGGCGTTATTTAAAGAACAGTGATTAATGTGTGGAGAAACAGCACAAACACACACACACACACACACACACACACACCTGAGAGGCACTCGAGGCGTGTGAGAGCGCATTACACAGCGCCAGCAAGTGCTGCAACAATTTGAAGGCGAAAAAAAAGCCAGTGGCAGGACAGAGGCTGTTAATCATCCTTTCACAGTGAGGGAGGAGAAAACAAGATGAAGAGGGCATCATAGCTGTCTCTCTCCCTCAGTCTGTCTCTCACCTCTTTATCTTTATTTGTGCCTCTGTCGCTCCTAGACATTTCAACAGGTCACTTTATTCTCTTATCGATACTGATACAAAATATAATATGGCTATATTAGCTTATTTCTACGCCTTATTACCTCTTTTCATGGGACAGTGAGGTTAATACCATGGTACTTTGATATACAGTGGCTGTTTTAGTGAGTTTTCAACCTGGAAAGAAACTGAAAGTTAGACTATTTTGATTATTTTGGGGGAAGACAGAAAGAAAGAAATGATATAGAGATTATGGACTGTCATTGCCCGCAAAATAAATACATAAAGAATTTTAAGATACAAACTCACATTTGCAATGAAAAGAGTCAGTATTGTGAGAAAAAAGTCATAATTGCAAGAGAAAAGTCAGGATTGTGAGGAGAAAAAAGAATTTTAAGATACAAACTCAGATTTCTGAGAAAAATCAGAATTGAGAGAGACAAACAAGCATTTGAGAGGAAAAAAAAGTCAGAATTGCGAGGAAAAAATAAGATACAAACTTGGATTGTATTTAAAAATTTAGTCATTGCCTACAAAATAAATACATAATAATAATAATAATAATAATAATAATAATTGTATTATTATTATTATTATTATTATTATAAACACTCATGCAATTATATTTATTATTATTATTTGCATTTATATTTGATTTATTCCAAAAAGAAATTGTCACCATATTTCTGTTGCTTATTATATTTATTCATATTTTAACTATTATATATTTGTATAGATAGATTTCTTTAGATTTGTTACTGTTTTTTTTAATCAAAATATAACTTTTTTATATTTAATATTTTTAAGCAGTCTAGTATGTTAACATCCATTAATATAATAATAAAAAATGATAATAATAATAATAATAATAATAATAATAATAATAATAATAATTATTATTATTATTATTATTATTATTATTAAAAAAGGAAAATCACCATATTTGCATGTTGCTCTTTATATTTATTTATATTTAAATATTTTATATTTGTATAGATAGATTGATGAAATGTTAATAATTTGTTTTTTTACACAATATTTTTTTTACTTGCAATATTTAATATATTTTCAATCAGCGTAATATTTTAACATCTGTTTATTATTATTATTATTATTATTATTATTATTATTAATATTATTATTATTATTATAAAAAGGAAATTTTCACCATATTTACATGTTGCTTATATTTATTTATATTTTACATTTGATATATTTGTACAAATAAGTAGATAAAATATTTATATTTTAATATATCAATATTAATATATTTATATAAATATGCATTTATATTTTTTCCAAAATATAATTTTAGCACATAATATTTTTTAATTGCGTATAATAAAATTATAATATAATTTATTATCTATTATTATTATTTTTATTATTATTGCTAAATAAATAAATAAATATTATAATATAATTAATATAATTATTATACTTATATTTTAATATATAAATTTATGTAATTATATATTTATATATTTAATATAAATGTTAATATAGAGATATTAATAAAGTTAATTTTTAGGTTTTTTTAAATTAAGTGTTACCCTTATATACATGTATATATAAAAAACGATTATTTTTTACTTAAAGTTTTTAATATTTAATCATTTTGAATAGTCTATTTTTAACTTTATATTAGCATTAACATTATATTAACATTTTCATGCAATGTTCTAGATAGATAGATAAAAAAAAAAAAATCACTTATAAAAAAATATTTGTACATGTATGCATATATAAAAATAATAAATGAATACATGTATTCATTGTATGTATTCATTTATTATTTTTATTACGTAATACCATAGTACTTTTTGTTCATACAAATGAAAAGATGGATTTGTTTCTAAAATTGTTATAATACATTGTCCTTCTGTTGAATGTC
Source organism: Cirrhinus mrigala (assembly GCA_036247105.1). Classification (NCBI taxonomy): domain Eukaryota; kingdom Metazoa; phylum Chordata; class Actinopteri; order Cypriniformes; family Cyprinidae; genus Cirrhinus; species Cirrhinus mrigala. The sequence goes on from CM070028.1 coordinate 26,449,979, forward strand.
CTATTGTTTGTAGAGCACACTGTATTTGTACACCGTATGCAAATATGGCATCAGCATTAGCTAAATGCGCCGCTGTCAAGGGAGCACGTTTATAACGGCCGTCCCGTAAGTCGTCGCCAGCCGAGGCGTTGCTGGAATCCACATTAATAATAAACCGAAAAGAGCAAATAAACAAAAAAGATGCAAAGCTCTTTCATTTTGTGGCCCTGCATGTATCTGCTTCATTTGTTCCCAGTAAATCCTTGAACATGGCCTGACGCATGAGCAATTAAATTTTTTCCCCTGAAAGAATCCGCAGAAGATCAGTGTCTCGCGGCGTTACTTAAAAAAAAAAAAAAAAGAGAAAGAAAGCGAAATGAAAAAGAGGAAACATCTCCTCTCTAATGAGTAGATTCAGCGTTTGAACAATAGATACGGGCGACTCGGGGAGCAGGGTGACATTTCACTAACCAAACCGAGGAAAGTCTTGATGCTTTGCTTCCTTACTGGGATCACCAGGATATAGACGAATGTTGTAGGTTGTTTTACTATATTGGTTTGCAACTGTCTTCAGGTGGCATTCGAGGAAGCTTGAGATCTTGTGGATTTGTCATGCAGTAAACGCTAGGGGAGAGAGGAAAAGTGTGTGCGAGACGGTCATAAAACACTTTTTTTTAATGTGTTGTTTTGTTTCGAAGTTGTTTGATGTAGTAGGTAGAGATACTGTACTCTAATGATCACAATGCAAAGCTGACTCCCCAGTCTAGTCAGATCAGTCATTAAAAATAAACTGCAAAAAATAGTTTATTCAGAAATATTCAAATATTAACATTTTAAATGTTTCATTTTAATATCAGAAATATATATTTGATATATGCACATTTATCTTATATAAACAATTTAGTATTAGAATTTACGTAAATACAATTTAAATGTTATTTATTTAAATATTAAATCGTTATTTCAACATTTTAAACATTATTATTTTTTGAATATTTCAAACATTTAAAAATAGAAAATACAAATATTTTAAATGTATTTTTTATTTTATTGATAATATTTTTTTTCTATTTCCTCTTTAATATTTATGTATTATTTAATAAATAAATTTTAGTAGTTTAATATTTTGATGCATTTTTAATGTCATTTAATTTCATACTTCATTATTTACTTCAACGTAAATATGATACAATTATTTTGCTAAATATATTAACCATTTAGTATTTAATTTCATAATTTAATATTTGAAACATTTTAAAATTATGAAATACAAATGGTTTTTTTGTACTATTTCCTTTTTTAATATTTAATTTGAATAAAATATTTAAATAGTTTAATAATTTGATACTTAATGTCATTTAATGTTATAATTCAATATTTACTTATTGTTTTCAAATATTTACTTTCAAAATGTGATATTATAATGATATAATGATTTTACTAAATATTTTAACCATATTTTAACAAAATATTTTAACAAATTATGAAATACAACTGTTTTTTTGTATTGTTTCCTTTTTATATTCATTTAATTTTAATAAATAAAATATTCAAATGTTTAATAATTTGATACTTTTTAAATGTTATTTAATTTCATAAATTTACTTTTAAAATGTGATGATATAATGATATTATAATTCCACTAAATATTTTAACCATTTACTATTTAATTTCGTTAGTTAATATATTAACATTTTAAAATAGAAAATACAAATATTTAAAATGTATTTTTTATTTTAGTTATATATGTTTTCTATTATTTCCTTTTTAAATATTTATTTAGTATTTTAATAAATATTTAAATAGTTTAATATTTTGGTCACAATGTCACATTTAATTTTGTAATTTAATATGTACTTAAATTGTTTTCAAATATTGACATTCAACATTTGAAAATATGATGTAATATTTTAATAAGTATTTTAACCATTTAGTATTTAATTTCATACTTTAATGTTTTAAACATTTAACATTTTAAAAATATTTAAACATTCTAAAATATTTCAAATTTTATTTTTACTTTATATTTTTTCTAATATTTCTTTTTTTATATTTATTTATAATTACATTTTAATAAATAAAATAAAATATTTAGTATTTTTAATGTCATTTTATTTCATAATTTAATATTTAAATTGATTCAGAATTGATGTATGTTTTTAAAGTTTTTTTTTAATAAGTATTTAACCATTTAGTCTTTAAAATATTAAATGATATTAAAACATTTAAGCATTATTTTTGTTCAATATTTTAAATATTTAAAAACAGAAAATACAAATATTTAAAATGTATTTTATTTATATTTTATTTATTTTTCACTATTTCCTTTTTTAATATTTATTGTGTAATTAGATTAAAAAATATATTTAAATAGATATATTTTTAATTTCAAATTTAATTTTATAAACATATTTCCTTAAATTGTTTTAAAATATTTACATTCAAAATTTAAAAGTGATGATATATTGATTTTAATAAATATTTTCCATTTAGTCTTTGAAGTGTTACATTTTGACATTAATCATTAACATTTTGTTTTAAACATTTTAAAATAGAACTACAAATATTTAAAACATTTTTATCTTATTTTTTTCTATTATTTCCTTTGTAATATTTATTTATTTATTTTTAATAAATAAAATATTTAAAGTTTAATACTTCAATATATATTTTAATGTAATTTTTAATTTCATTTAATATTTACTTAAATTGTTTTCAGAGAGTTACATTCAAAATTTGAAAATATAATGATTTGAATAAATATTTTAACCATTTAGTATGTAATTTTATAATTTAATCTAATTTGAATTGTTTTAAAAATTTTTGTCAATATTGGAAAATATATTGATTTTTATACATTTTAACCATTTAATTTGTTATATTATTTTATAATAATAATAATAATAATAATAATGTATATTCTATATATATATATATATATATATATATATATATTTTTTTTTTTTTTTATGTTTCTACTATTTTAGTTTTACTTTATGTAAACTAATATTTAAGATTTTTAAACGTATATATTTAAATGAATATATTTACTGTATTAAATAGTTTTCAGATATTTAAAATCCACTCTAAAATATTTAAAAATGTAGTGATTTGGAAATAAATTCTGTTGGTTGATCTTATTAACGGGACTAGGCAGGATAACCACTTCTGTACTGTTATCAGCCGATAAAAATGGTCAAATATCAGGCGACTCGATAACAAAAACAGCTTGTTTAATTCAAAGGGTTGTAAAGTGGTAATTTTTTTGGTTAACAGTTACTCTAAGTGGACGTCTGGGAGAAGCAAGGAATTAAAAATGAAAAAGTACAAAAGTGTACAATATGGATCTTCGTAACGTCGTGTAGCCGCATTGATTAGGACTCAAGTGGCCCATATCTTCAACGACAACACGCTGAGCTCAGGATGCTGGGTAAATTTCATTTAGGGGAGCAGCTTGATTGATTCAAGGCCTTATATTAGTTGGTTATTGGGGTCTTAAATGAATGGGGGTTTTAAATAAAGGCCTGAACGCCGCAGCGGGGCTCCACACGCCTCTGCTCCGGGATTGAGTTTTTCCATGCCGTCGGCTGCCAGCGCCAAATTAGTCGTCGAGTTCAGGTGTGCGGGAAATTATATTGAGCAATGTGCACTGGCTAGGAAGCCCGGCTTTCGCAAAATTGTCTGGATCAATACGCGCCTCTCCGGACATGGCTTTAGGGAAGAAATTAAAAACGTGATGCGGAGGGTAATTATTTAGAGACAAGTGGTTTTGGTGTTTGGGTCGGTCGTTGTGAGTTCAATGTGCTTCATTAGTTTTCATTTCTGTTTTGCAGGTGCATGATTGGAGATGAGGTAAGAGCTTTTTGCTTTTCTTGACTCTAATTCAGTTCGGTTTTTACGGAGTCCACTAATCAGCGTTTGTGTCATCAGATGGGTTTGGGGAAGACGATCCAGGCCATTTCGGTGGCGTATGTCTTCAAACAGGAATGGCCTCTGCTGATTGTGGTGCCTTCGTCTCTCAAATACCCTTGGATTGAAGAGCTGGAGAAGTGGATTCCCGAACTCGACCCCAGAGACATCAACTTGGTGGAAAGCAAGACCGATACAATGTATGACAAATTATTTAAGTTCAATAGAGCACATCACTTGGGTTCAGGAAGGGAAAAAATAAAAAAAATAAAAAAAAAATCGCATTGATTTTCTCCACAGAGAAGTGGATTCTCAGTGCTAACTTCTTAAGTGATGAGAATTTATTTTATTAAATTGCATTTATTTGATTGAAAATACAGAAAAATACAGAGAAATATTATTACAATTTAAAATAATGGTTTTGTACTTTATTATACATTCAAGTATTATTTATTTCTGTGTTGCAAAGCTGAATTTTCAGCAGTGTCTTCAATTTCACATGATCCTCCAGAAATCATTCTAATATGCAAATGTCTTTTTTTGTATTATTTCCTTTTTATATTTATTTAATTTTAATAAATACAATATTTTAATAGTTTAATAATTTTATACTTTTTTTTAAATGTCATTTAATTTCATAATTTTACTTTTAAAAATGATAATATAATGATATAATGATTTTGCTAAATATTTTAACCATTTAGGATTTAATTTCATTATTTAATATTTTAAACTTTTAAAATTATGAAATACAAATGGTTTTTTGTATTATTTCCTTTTTAATATTTAATTTTAATTAATAGAATATTTAAATAGTTTAATAATTTGATAGTTTTTTTTAATGTCATTTAATTTCATAATTTTACTTTTAAAAATGATAATATAATGATATAATGATTTTGCTAAATATTTTAACCATTTAGGATTTAATTGCATTATTTAATATTTTAAACATTTTAAAATTATGAAATACAAATGGGTTTTTTGTATTATTTCCTTTTTAATATTTAATTTTAATTAATAGAATATTTAAATAGTTTAATAATTTGATACTTTTTTTAATGTCATTTAATTTCATAATTGAATATTTACTTACTGTTTTCAAATGTTTGCTTTTTATGAATTATGAAATACAAATGTTTCTTTTTTTGTATTGTTTCCTTTTTATATTCATTCAGTTTTAATAAATAAAATATTTAAATAGTTTAATAATTTGATACTTTTTAAATGTTATTTCATGTCATAAATTTACTCCGCATCACGTGGATTCTCAGTGCTAACATCTTAAGTTCTTAAGTGATGAGAATTTATTTTATTAAATTGCATTTATTTTATCAAAAATTCAGAAAAAAAACAGTAATATTGTGAAATATTATTACAATTTAAAATAATGGTTTTGTACTTTAATATACATTTAAATATTATTTATTTGTGTGTTGCAAAGCTGAATTTTCAGCAGTGTCTTCAATATCACATGATCCTCCAGAAATCATTCTAATATGCTTTTTTTATTATTATCAATGTTTGAAACAGTGCTACTTAATATTTTTTGGAAGCTGTGATATTTTTTTCAGGATTCTTTGATAAATAAAAGTAAAGAATTTATTTTAAATAGACATCTTTCCTCATGCTGCAAGTCTTTACCGTCACTTTTTATCAGTTTAACATATCATAGCTGAATGAAAGTAGTAACTTCTATCAAAAAAAGAAAGAAAAAAAAAAATTACTGAACCCAAACTCTTGAACAGTAGTGTGTATTGTTAAAAAAAGATTTATATTTTAAATAAATGCTGTTCTTTTTAATATTCCATTTATAAAAGAATTTTGAAAAAAGATTCCAAATGTTCCAAAAACATATTAAGCAGCAGAACTGTTTCTAACATTGATAATAAATCAGCATATTACAATGAATTCTGATGGATCATGTGACACTGAAGACTGGAGTAATGACTAATGAAAATTCAGCTTTGCATCACAGAAGTAAATTATACTTTAAAGTATATTAAAATAGAAAACTATTATTTTAAATTGCAATAATATTTCACAATATTACTGTTTTTTTTTTTTGTATTTTTGATCAAATAAATGCAGCCTTGATGAGCATAAGAAACGTCTTTTTAAAAAAAGCATTAAATAAATCGTGATGATCCCAAACTTTTGAACAGCAGTGTATATAAAGAATATTTAAAATTGTAAAATATTTTTAATGTAAAATATGTATTTTTTTTTAAATGTTCCTTTAAATATTATAATTGTTGTTGTTGTTATTATTATTATTTATATCTATATTTAATACACACGTTGCATTTTTGAAAGAACATGAAATCTTGCATTACATAATATTTAACATAACATACTATATTTTTGTGTATTTTTAAAAATTACATGTCAAATTTTTGCAAAAATTACAAATTATAATATAATATATTTATATAATGTATAATATTTTATAGAATATTTTGTATATATTTTTAAAAATTAGTTTTTATTAGTTTATTATAAAACATGTTTTATTTATATTTTATATTATTATATAGTATCTACTGTATTTTTATTATTACTTTATTATTATTATTACTTGAGTTATTTTTTTTTATTTAAAAAAATAACTCATATTTGCATATTGGTTTAGTGTGTGCGTGTGTGTGTGTGTGCGTTTTAAAATAAAACATTTTTCATGTAAAATATGAATATTTATTTTGTCTGTGTGTGTTTAAAATGTTTTGTTTATATTTTAAATTATTTAATATAACTATATATAATATATTTTATTTTTATTATTATTTGAATTATATTTATTTAAAATAAGTAATTGTTGCAATATTTGCGTATTTCTGTAATAATATCACAACTGCAGTACACACGTTGCATAGACACTTTTGAAAGAGTGAACCATCTTGAAAACATTACATATTTGCAGAATATATTTGTATATATTTTAAAAAAAATTACAAGTAAAATGTTACTACTACATTTATTGTATTTCATATATATTAAACATAAATATACATAGTTCTTAATTCTTATTATGAAACATGGTTTTATTTTTATATTTATTATGCTATGTTATTTTATATTATATTTGTATTATCTTATTATTACTCGATTCATATATTACTTTATTCAAAAGTAGTAACTTACCATATTTGCATATTAGTTTTGTGTGTGTGTGTTGTGAAATATTAATATTATATTTATTTTATATGTGTGTGTTTTAAAACATTTTATATGTGTATATTTTACTTGTTTTATATTAATGTATATATTATTTATGATTTATTATTATTATTTTAATTATATGTATCAATTTATTCAGTACACGCACGTTCAGTACAGACATTTCTGAAAGAACGAACCATCTGGAAAACATTGCGTGCTTTTTCAAGCGTCATATTTATGTTCAAACATCCACGAAACACCCTAAAAACAGCAGATTACCATGCAATCTAAATATTAAACATCACATAAACATCCGAATGCTGTTCAAGCGGAGAAAGTTTAATGACGTGTAAATTGTAGGTTCATTTTGACACACACGGACTGGCCTTCTCGGTAATCGATCGTTTAAGTTTGTTTTGCAGTCCCTGGAAAAAAAAAAAATAAGGGGGGGACATCGGTTCGTAATTCATTGGGATCCAGTGGACCATACTAGAGGACGTCTGCACTGGTGGCCGAGAGATTTTTTGCTCAAAATGAAAGATTGATTCTTTCAGACTGTGTGTGAGTTTAATCATAGTGGCAAAATTGATTCATGAAATTTATGACTGAGTATGACTTTGCAGAAGCCTCCGGAAAAGTTAGGAAGAAATCTCTTGATTTATTAATTTTTTTTTCTCTCCTTTGTGTCACACTTTTATGAGTAGCTTTAGAAAGTTATGAAAACCGTTCTTGCAGATTTTCAGCCTGTAGAAATACAAAACGGAAGTAAAATCTCCTGCTCAGTGACTACAAAATTATACCACGATACAAATTACGCGGCAGACGTATGAAATCAAATCACCTCCCGAGAGAGATATTAAACAAATCCCAAATTAGCTCACCTTTTACAGCTACGAATCTCACACAAAGAATACTTTAGCGCTTTCTTAGGACTGGGAGAGAGCTTAAGAGGAGCTGCCCTTCCACAGAGGATGCTGGGATTGATTGTACAGCCCATGCAGTCAGAGGGTCATGTTGTCTTTTTGCCTGTTATTGATGCTTCTAAAAAGAGGCTCACAAATTGCTCTGTTTACCCTGAGAATTCTGGCCCGGGGTTGAGTCGACCTGTAAAGTCGTTACCATGGCAACATCTCCCTCAGAGCTTGATGAAGGCCTGTCAGCATGGTGAATGATATTTTAACTCTAATGGCTTATAGTGCAAAGCAGGAACAAACATCATTTCCTCTCAGTGTAGGGCTGCTGTCTTTGCACAGCCTGTATCGGGAGACTATGAGGCGAAAAAACGTAAAATGCTTTTATGACCTTGTGGCTTATATAAACTGGTATAAATATATCTAAGTGTACACAGTTTCTGTTGTGATGGATTTGTAAGTTCGTACACAGTTATTACAAAATGTGCTTGTTTTAGACAAAATGTAATGTTAAATGTTAAGCGCAACCAACTCTATAATTGTTTATAGGTATTTTTAATGTTTGTTGTTGACGCCAAAGCAAGTACATCTCTTTTCAATAGAATTTTGAGGCAATTTCAACTCAATTTTTAGAAAAAACGAAAATTTTCACAAACGTCAGCATGGAAATTTTGTGTAATATTTCTTTAAAAAGGTTCTCAGCTTATCTTGGCTGTTGTTTTTGTATATATTGTGTATAAAAGTTTATTTCGTAAAAGATAAAAATCGTAAAATGGTTTTACAGCATTGTGGCTTCAATGAAAACAATAACAATGTAAACTGCTATAAATATATCTAAGTGTACACAGTTTGTAAGTTTGTATGTTGTTTTAAAAATTAAAAATTTTACTTTGTTTTAGACAAAATGTAGCGTTAAATGTTAAGCGCAACTAACTCTATAATTGTCTATAGTTATTTTTGATGTTTGCTGTTGACATGGTATTTCAACTCAATTTTGACAAACGACAATTTTCGCACATGACAATTTCGTAATGGATAAAAATCGTGAAATGCAATTACGACCTTGTGGCTCCAATGAAAGCAATAATAATATAAACCGTTATAAATGTATCTAAGTGTGCACAGTTTCTGTTGTGATGGATTTGTACGCCGTGATTAAAAATTGGTTTCGTTTTAGATAAAATGTAACGTTAAATGCTAAGTGCAACCAACTCTATAATTATCTATAGTAATTTTCTACGTTTGTTGTTGACGTCAAAGCCTGTGCACCTAATTTCAATGGTATTTTGCTGCATTTTCAACTCAGTTTTTAGAAAAAGTAAATGTTCACAAACAATAACTTGGAAATGTTGCATAACATTTTAAAAAGACTTTACCTCAGCTTATCTTAGCTGTTGTTCCTATATTGTTATCAGATTGCAGATGTTGTGTGTAAAAGTGAATTTCGTAACAGAGACAAATCGTAAAAATGCTTTTACGAGCTTGTGGCTCAAGTGAAAACAATAATAATATACACTGTTATAAATTTATCTAAGGGTACACTGTGTCCATTTTTACGGATTTGTAAGTTCGTACATAAATTTAATACATTTTTAACTAAAATGTTTGGAAGGAAGCTAAGTTTTCGCAAACGAAAACATGGAAATGTTGTGTAACATTTCTTGAAAAGTTTACCTGATCTTACCAAGCAGCAAGGTTGTTGTATATATTGCGTATAAAAGTGAATTTCGTAAAGAATAAAAATTGTAAAAATCTTTTACGACCTTGTGGCTACAATGAAAACGCTAATAATATAAACTGTTGTAAATATATCTAAGTGTACACAGTTTCTGTTGTGACGGATTTGTAAGTTTGCACATTGTGATTTAAAAATTTCAATTTCAATTTTATTTCGATGCATTTTCAACTCAGTTTTTAGAAGAAAGGTATATGTTAACAAACGATAACACGGAAATGTTGCGTAACATTTCCTGAAATGTTTAACTCGTAGTATGTAAAACACTCATAGTATGAACTGTTATAAATATATCTAAGGATTTGTAAGATTGTACATTGTAATTAAAATTTTTTACTTTATTTTAGACAAAATGAAATGTTAAATGTTAAACGCAACTAACTCTATAATTGATTATAGTTATTTTTGACGTTTGCTGCTGACATCATGGTATTTCAACTCAGTTTTTAGAAGAAAGCTACATTTTCGCAAACTACAATTTCGTAATGGATAAAAATCGTGACATGCATTTACAACCTTGTGGCTCCAATGAAAACAATAATATAAATCGTTATTAATATATCTAAGTGTGCACAGTTTCTGTTGTGACTTATTTGTATGCCGTGATTAAAAATTGGTTTTGTTTTAGACAAAATGTAACAACAAAATGTAACAATAAGTGTTTATAGTTAATATAATGTTTGTTGTTGACGCCAAAGCCTGTGCACCTCATTTTAATGGTATTTTGATGCATTTATAAACTGTAAATTTTCGCAAACGACAACATGGAAATGTTGCGTAACATTTCTTGAAAAGTTTTCCTCAACTTAGCTGTTAATCTTGTATATATTTTGTATAACAGGGATATTCATAATGGATAAAAACCGTAAAATGCTTTTATGACCTTGTGGTTCCAGTGAAAACAATAATAGCATAAACTGTTATAAATATATCTAAGTGTACAGTACAGAGTTTCTGCATTTTCAACTCATTTTGTTTGAAGAAAGCTAATTGTTTGCAAACAAAAATATGGAAATATTGTGAAACATTTCTTAAAAAGGTTTACTTCAGCTTATCTTAGTTGATGTTCTTGTATATATTGTGTATAAAATAGTGGTCGGCCGATATGTGTTTTACAGGGTTGAAGGCAATACCGATAATTACGGATCAAGTAGACCGATAACCGGTATTTTGAACCGATATATGCTGGTGTAAAAAATAAAAACTAATGTGCAATTTAAGTATAACAAGGGCTCTAAGAAAACCTTTGTTTTTTAAATGCTTTTTTATTGGCAAATCGGTTTTAAAAATGACCGATACATTATACATTGGTTACATTAGCAGAACTGTTGTTTTTGTGGTGGACAGTGGCTATTTTGTTGTTTTTATTAGCATTATGACGTAAAATTTGAATTCTTAAGTTGTTTTGTTGTTGTTTTTTAGGAGTATCAGCACTAGCAAAGTGACTATACTGGGATACGGGCTGCTCACAACGGACGCGCGCCCCCTGTTGGAGGCCCTGAGCAAGCAACGATTCGGCGTCATCCTGGTGGATGAATCCCACTACCTGAAATCTCGCAACGCAGCTCGTAGTAAAATATTGGTGCCAATCATTCAGAACGCCAAGCGTGCCATCCTTCTAACTGGCACCCCGGCGCTGGGCAGACCAGAGGAGGTACGGTTTCCTCCAAATCTGTTTGTCATTTGCTTTGATTTATTAAGCCATTTGGTAATATGCAGCATGGTTTTGTTTGAGCTAAACCAGGAGGAGATCTTGTCATTAGCTGACATATTTCCCATCCTCCAGTCATCGCTCATGTCACCTAAAATTGCGAGTATGATAATATCATAAACTAAAAGTTTTGATAAGTTTCCCCCCGTATATTATCACTAGGTTATTAAAATCATCTATTCTACTATTGTACTCACTATAAAATCATCCAATTACTACATGAAGTTCTTGTTCTTGCGCACCACATTAGTTTACGTTAGGAATAAACATTTATAGTCATTCTCGTTTCTTTTGTAAAGTGACAGCTTGAAATTTGTCACGCAGTTACTATCTCGCTGGTCTAATGACCCGCTTGCAGCAAAATTAAATTAATCAATCAAACAAGAGATCATTTTCAATGTTTATCTTTTTATACAACGCAGCCTAGGAATTTGACACCAGTCAGATATTTTATTTTATCCCATTTAATGTGGTTTTGTCCACCTTGATCTGTTTGCCTCGATATTACGCTGGCGTGGGTGTTTATTTAACCCAGTGACCTCTGTTGAGGTGGACTATCAATGCCAAGAGGTGACATGAGTAAAAATGAGGGGATTTTAAGTGATTTTAGAGCCACGGCTCTGAATGAGAAGGAAGGAAGAGGCTCTCTTTCACAGGTCTCAAAAGCACAACGCTCATCTCTGCTGTTATTACTTTGTCCAGAGGTGTGCCAGTAATATTTGTAGTTTCCACAAACACCCTTGTCCTCACACTGTCTCGCTCTGTTCCTGTCTCTGTCCCTCTTTTTTTTTTTTTTTTTTTTTACATTGTCTGGGTCTTTGCTTTTATGTCACAATTTGTAACTCTGACAGTTTTAGAAATGCAAGAATCAGGCTTCTGAATTCTAGTAGATTTTATTGAGAGTGGATTAATTTAAAGGGATAATTCACCCCCCAAAATTTAAATTCAGTCATCATCTACTCACCCTGGAACCAAGCAGCTGAAACTGATGGTACAACAATATACTCTTTTGCACCTGGGTGTGAATTGTTCAAATATTGAAACATTGACAATTCATCTTTCTATACATTTCCAGTTAACAAAAGAACATGGCCAGTGAATTCTGGTAGACTTTGGTCAGGGCGGATGCCATATTTACTTTGAGGTTTATGAAAATTACTCTTTGACACAAGTGTCAGTCGTTCACTGAAAATGTTTCATTTTCTGATTTCTAGTTCAGTTTCTCTGTAAATTGAAAATCTGTTTTTACAAACGAAGTGGATTTTTTTGTGTAAATCATCATCTTAAAACCATTCGTACAAGCAGAACGAATTTGTTGTTCATAATTGTTTAAATTGTTCGTAAAACCATTCTTGAAAGCGTTGCAATTTTTTTTTTGCAAATCATTTGTAAAAAATCTGTAAAAGCAGGACGAATTTTTACAAAATGTTTATGAACCGATTCTTGCGAGCAGAAAGAATTTCTCTGCAAATCACTTACAGAATCATTCTTGTGAGAAGAGTGAATTTCTCAGCAAGTAGTTTAGAAGAACCATTCTTATATGGAGAGTGAATTTCTCTGTAAAACATTTGCAAAGCCAAACAAATTTATGTAAATTGTTTGTAAAACTTATGATCTTTATGCAAATCATTTGTAAAACCATGCTTGCAAGCAGAACACACTTGTGCAAAATCTTCACAAAACCACTTTTATGAAAAGAGTGAATTTCTTAGCAAATTGTTCGCAACACCATTTTTAGGTCGGGAAAAAAAAATTGAGTATATTGAATTTTTCTGTAAATTATTTGCAAAGGCGGAACAAAACTGTATAAATTGTTCATAAAACTTTTTTTTATGAGCAGAACGAATTTTCTTGTGAACTGTTTGCAAAGCCATTCGTAAGAACAGAACTATTCTTCGTGCAAATATTTGCAAAACCATTCTTACGAGCAGAACACATTTGTTCAAAACATTTATAAAACTCATCTTACGAGAAGAGTGAATTTCTTTGCAAATAATTTGCAAAACCATTTTTAGGAGCGAAGAAAATTTAGCAGCAAATTGTTCAGATTGACCGTTCTTGTAAGTGAATTTCTCTGTAAAACATTTGCAAAGCCAGAACAAAATTGTGTAAACTGTTCATAAAACTTTTTTTATGAGCAGAACAAATTTTATTGCGAATTGTTCACAAAGCCATTCTTAAAAACAGAACTAATCTTTGTGCAAATATTCACAAAAATTCTTTCGAGCAGAACGAATTTCTTTGCAGATTATTCGTAAAACCATTCTTATGAGCAAAACACATTTGTGCAAAACGTGCACAAAACCATTCTTACAAGAGGAGTGAATTTCTTCGCAAATCGTTTGGGAAAAAAAAATATTCTTATGAGCATAGCGAATTTCTCTGAAAAACATTTGCAAAGCCAGAAACAAATTTGTGTAAATTGTTTGTACAATTTCTCTTACGAGCAGAACGAATTTTATTGTTTGCAAAGCCATTCTTAAGAACAGAACTAATCTTCATGCAAATATTCACAAAATCATTCTTACCAGCAGAAGGAATTTCAAAACCATTCTTACGAGCAAAACACATTTGTGCAAAACGTTCGCAAAACCATTCTTACGAGTGAATTTCTTGGCAAATCGTTCAGAAATAAATATTCTTATGAGCAAAGCGAATTTCTCGGAAAACATTTGCAAAGCCAGAACAAATGTGTGTAAAGTGTTCGTAAAACTTTTCTTACGAGCAGAACAAATTTTATTGTTTGCAAAGCCATTCTTAAGAACAGAACTAATCTTTATGCAAATATTCGCAAAAACATTCTTAAGAGCAGAACACATTTGTGCAAAACGTTCACAAAACCATTCTTCCAAGAAGAGTGAAGAAATCGTTTGCAAAACCATCATAAGGAGCACAGCGAATTTCTCAGCAAATCATTCAGAAAAAAAAATAAATAAAATAAACATTCTTATAAGCATAGCGAATTTCTCTGAAAAAGTTTTGCAAAGCCGGAACAAAATTTTGTAAATTGTTATAAAACATTTCTTACAAGAAAAACGAATTTTATTGCAATTTGTACGCAAAGTCATTCTTGAGAACAAAACTAATTTTGGTGCAAATATTCGCAAGACGATTCTAATGAGCAGAACGACTTTTTTCTTCAAATAATTCGTAAAACCTTTCTTACAAGCAGAATGAATTTGTGAAAATTGTTCGTAAAACCATTCTTACAAACAAAATTCCATGCAAATTGTTCACAAAACTACATACAAACAGAAGGAATTTTAATGCAAATTGTTTCAAATTGTCTTACGAATGTTAGAAATTCCATATGGACATTCTTGCATGCAGAACCAATTCGTGTAAAATGTCGTAACACCATTCTTATGAGCATAGTGATTTAGTGCAAGATGTTTGTGAAACCATTGATACAAGCATAGCAAATGGTTCACAAAATGATTCTTAAGAACAGAACTTTGTGCAAATCACTCACAAACCATTATGAGCATTGCAAATTCATATGTAAATCATTAGCAAAACATTACAAGCAAATTCTTTGTTCAAATCATTCTCAAAACCATTATGAACAGAATGAGTTCCACGTACAAATCATTTGTAAAACCATTCTTATGAGTAGAACAAATCTGTGCAAATCACACACAAAAAAAAGCATTATGAACAGACCGAATCTGAGTAAATGGTTCATAAAAAAAACATTTTATGTAGTGTTACATTCAGTTCAATATGAATGGTTTCCGAAACATTAGACATTAAATTCATTGTGCTCGTGTTTTATGAATGAAGCCCATTGAACAGACTGCAGTTCCACTCCTTAGTCTGTGTTTTATTCACATTATATTAAACATTGTGTTTACTCCCACTAGTTTTTATAGCAGAACTACCAGTCACTGATGGCCAGTTAATTGACCAATACATTATGCAGGAAATACTTAAGGCTTCATTTTGAGGGATGTTACGTTCTGTGCACTTTCCTGGTACATTGTGAGAGCTGCTGTTTTCCGTCTTTAAAACATTCTTAGGACAAAAGCATTACAAAATGTACGTCATTACATACGCAAAGACGTCTCAAGATGGCTCTTGTGTGTAAATTATGGGAGTCTCAACCTCCGTTGCTTCTCCAATTCCTCTGAAACGTCTTGCTGGACTTCTTATGAAAGACACAAGTGTTTTCTTAATTCATCAAGATAATCGCTGTTAAGTTTATACTAACTGAGCATAATGTGCACTGTGAGATTTCTCTTAGAGGAAATGCATTTGCATTTTATGAACTTAATACCTGATTTAATCAGCTTTAATCAGCAGAGTATTCGTTCGCACCAGCTATAAACAGAAATCTGCTGACCGATTTTCAATAAACTCATGATTGCGAAGGCCCAAGGTCAGAACTATAAAAGTGTCCCTCTTTTTAAAGTAATTTGTTCCCATTGGAAGTTACTAGTGTAAAGTTAGTTGTGTATATGGCATTTATGATTTCACATTGATGGATGTTTTGATCTCTTGCTCTCTCTTTCAGCTCTTCATGCAAATCGATGCTTTGTATCCACGGAGGTTTGGAACCTGGAGTGACTATGCCAAAAAATACTGCAACGCACACTACAAGTAAAAACCTTCTTTAAATGTACAATACAGCATTCAAAAAGTATCAGTGACAAGCAGTTTAAGTACAACCAAATGGTTAACACTAAAATGTAGCTTCATTTATTTAATTAGAAAACTAAAATGAGCTATTTCACACTAAAGTTGTTATTTAGCATAACTGTTTTATTACTATTACTTATTTCTCAAGCAATTTGAGGAAGTTGCCATTTTAATGCACAGAGAAATAGTTTTTTGACAGAAAAACAGAAGTGTTTTTTGTAACAGCAAGAAGCAAATAGCAAGAAATTTTCAGCAAATTGTTCGCAAAATAATTATTAGGAGCACAGCGGTTTTCTTCACGAAATCATTTATGAACTTGTACAATTTTGCTTGTGACCATTCTTACAAGCAAAGTGAATTTATCCACAAATTGCTACAAAAAAAGAGTTTGTGCAAAATGTTCAGAAAACCATTCTTATGAGCAGAGTGAATTTCTCAGCAAATTCTTTGCAAAAAAAAAATATTGTTACAAGCAGAAGGAAGTTGCGCAAAATTGTTCACAAAAGCCATTCTCACAAGCAGAGCAAATTTCTCAACAAAGCCTTACAAAGTAGAATGAATTTGTGCAAAATGTTCGTAAAACCATTCTAATGAGCAGAGCAAATTTTTCTGCAAATTGTTTGCAAACCCATTCTTACAAGCAATAGTATTGTGCAAATTGTTTCCAAAAATTATTTTTACTAGCAGAGCAAATTTCTCTGTAAATTGTTTGCAATAACCATTCTTACAAGCAGTGATATTGTGCAAATTGTTTGCAAAAATTGTTTGCAACAACCATTCTTATAAACAGAGCAAATTTATGCAAATTGTTTGCAAAATCTATTCTCATAAGCGGAACAAATTTCTCTGCAAATTGTTCGCAAAAACCATTCTTACAGGCAGGATGATATTGCACAAGTTGTTTGCAAAAATCATTCTTACAAGCCGAGCGAGTTTCTCTGCAAATTGTTCGCAAAAGCCCTTTGAACAAGCAAAGTGAATTTCTCCACAAAAACTTGCAAAGTAGAATTAATTTGTGCAAAATGTTCATAAAACCATTCTTATGACCAGAACAAATTTCTCTGCAAATTGTTCGCTAAAACCATTCTGTCAAGCGGAACAAAAATGTGCAAATTGTTTACAAAAACATTCTTACAAGCAGAATGATGTTGTGCAAATTGTTCGCAAACCCATTTTTACAAGCAGTGATATTGTGCAAATTGTTCCCAAAAATCATTCTTTCAAGCGGTACAAATTTGTCTGCAAATTGTTGCAAAAACTGCTCTTACAAGCAGAAAAAATATGTCTGCAAATTGTTGGCAAAAACTGCTCATACAAGCGGAACGAATTTGTCTGCAAATTGTTCGCAAAAACTACTCTTACAAGCAGAACGAATTTGCAGATTGTTCGTAAAACCATTCTTACAAGCGGAAAAAATATGTCTGCAAATTGTTCGCAAAAACTATTTATACAAGCTGAACGAATTTGTCTGCAAATTGTTCGCAAAAACTACTCTTACAAGCAGAACGAATTTGCAGATTGTTCGTAAAACCATTCTTACAAGCGGAAAAAATATGTCTGCAAATTGTTCGTAAAAACTATTTATACAAGCGGAACGAATTTGTCTGCAAATTGTTTGCAAAATTGCTTTTACAAGCAGAATGAATTGGCAAATTGTTCGTAAAACCATTCTTGCAAGCGGAAAAAATCTGTCTGCAAATTGTTCGTAAAAACTATTTATACAAGTGGAATGAATTTGTCTGCAAATTGTTCGCAAAAACTACTCTTACAAGCAGAATGAATTTGCAAATTGTTCGTAAAACCATTCTTACAAGCGGAAAAAATCTGTCTGCAAATTGTTCGTAAAAACTATTTATACAAGTGGAATGAATTTGTCTGCAAATTGTTCGCAAAAACTACTCTTACAAGCAGAACGAATTTGCAAATTGTTCGTAAAACCATTCTTACAAGCGGAAAAAATGTGTCTGCAAATTGTTCGCAAAAACTGCTCATACAAGCAGAACGATTTTGCAGATTGTTCGTAAAAACCATTCTTACAAGTGGAAAAAATATGTCTGCAAATTGTTCGTAAAAACTATTTATACAAGCGGAACGAATTTGTCTGCAAATTGTTTGCAAAATTGCTCTTACAAGCAGAATGAATTTGCAAATTGTTCGTAAAACCATTCTTACAAGCGGAAAAAATGTGTCTGCAAATTGTTCGTAAAAACTATTTATACAAGCGGAACGAATTTGTCTGCAAATTGTTCGCAAAAACTACTCTTACAAGCAGAACGAATTTGCAGATTGTTCGTAAAACCATTCTTACAAGCGGAAAAAATGTGTCTGCAAATTGTTCGTAAAAACTATTTATACAAGCGGAACGAATTTGTCTGCAAATTGTTCACAAAAACTGCTCTTACAAGCAGAACGAATTTGCAAATTGTTCGTAAAACCATTCTTGCAAGTGGAAAAAATATGTCTGCAAATTGTTCGCAAAAACTGCTTATATAAGCGGAACGAATTTGTCTGCAAATTGTTCACAAAAACTGCTCTTACAAGCAGAACGATTTTGCAGATTGTTCGTAAAACCATTCTTACAAGTGGAAAAAATGTGTCCGCAAATTATTCGCAAAAACTACTCCAAGCTGAAAAAATTGTCTGTGAATTGTTCGTGAAACCATTCTTACAAGCAGAGAAGTGCTAATTTGTGAGTAGAGCGAATGTCTTCCCAAATTCATTCACAAAACCATTCCTAAGAACAGAATGCATCTCTGGGCAAATCATTCATAAACACAAAGTAAAACAATAGTATATGTATTATATTTTTAATAGCGTTTTTCATTTTCATTGCGTCTTTGCCTTACGATTTTTCATATCGAATATTCCTGATATTCACACACAAATGGGGAAGAAAGATTAGCATTTCAATTATATTAAACCCTTTTCATTGATGTTTTTCAGTATGAAATTTGCTCATCCCAATACATTCTGAGTTTGTTTTCTCTGTTAAATATACATTTTACATCTGTAACACAAGTCTATAATCCCTTCGAATGCTGTCTAGGTAGACAGCTGACTAGGGTTTGGTGCAGAGCTAATTTGTTTATGTGTGTGTGTAGCGGCAGCATTAATGTGACGCTCAGATACGAGTTGTGTCATGAAGATGAGTGGTGTTCAGAACATCTGAGAGGAGTTTTGTTCCTCTCTTCTTCTTATCAAATCTACAGCAGAGAAATGAAATGACAGCGATTCACACAAGGGTCTCCGAGTACAAATTAATCTACCGAGGAAAAGGCTCGAAAGCGCCCGCACACACAAATTCCTGTCAATCATTCGTATATGCGGCAGTAAATATAAAACATTCATAATTAAATCTCACACACACCCATTTTGAACAGAAAAGGTCTCATTACAATGATAATACCTGAGGATTTTGATGAAATGAGGTGGATATACAGCAAAAGTGTGTTTTATGAATGAGTAAAAATATCTTTGTGTTTTGTTGTGCAGGTTTTTCGGGGCCAGACGGCAGTGGGACTGTCGCGGCGCGTCTAATTTGGACGAGTTACACCAGCGTCTGAGCGAGATTATGATTCGTAGACTCAAGAATCAGGTGCTGACTCAACTGCCTCCCAAAATACGACAAAGAATCCCCTTCGACCTTCCGAAAGATGCTGCCAAGGTATGCAGTTAACAGCTTCACAGTACAGAATATAAAAGAATATGCTTACCATGGTCAGTACCATGTTTGTTTGTTTTTTTAAATGTACCGTGCTAATACAGTGTTTTACTTTCAGTTTTAAATTTATTTATTTGTATTATTTTATTTATTTATTTATTTGCTTTAAATAAAATTTATTTTATTTTTTTCTTTGCTAGACTTTTTTTGTAGCACCATGGTGTTCTTGGAAGTCCGTGGAAGTCAGTTTATATTATTAATTATAGTAAATTAATACATTAAGTTGATCAAAAATAATTCTAAATATTAAAATAAATTTCATTATAAATTATGAATTATTTAAACATTAATTTTACTAATTAAAAATTTTACATACACATCTAAAAATTAGAATAATTAGAATAAAAACACCTTAAAACAAAATAAAATAGCAAATATTTTAAAATAGTATTTTTTGTTTTTTAACTAGTAATTAAATTAATACCATTGATCTAAAAATAGTTACAAGCGGGAAAACATCTGAATTAAACAAAAAAAGAAAAACAGTATTTTTTAAATACTTTCTGAATCATTTGTATTCTGAATTGATTTTTTTTAAAAAGTAAACTAATACATTAATCTAAAAATAAGAAAATAAACTTGCATAAGAGAGAGAAAATCTATATTCATTGTATTAATTACACAAAGTAAAACAAAATAAAGAAATTATTACATTTTTATAAATAATTTCTTAATTTTTATTTATAATTATATTTACATTTTATCTTTACGTATACATCTAAAAAAAATGTATTATAATAAAAATACTTAAAATTAAAAAGCAGCAAATATTTGAAAATTATTTTAGAATTTTTTTTTTCTTCCCTTTTCAAAAGTATACATTAATCTTATTAGTAATTAAATTTAGTAATCAGATTTAATAATGCCATAAATCTAAAAATATTTAGAAGGGGGAAAACATTTAAATAAAACAAAAAATAAAAACAATAATTACATGAATTTTTTTTTTTGTTTGGTTTTTCATAATTTCTATATTTGTATTTGTATGCTGAATTGATTTTTTTGTTTCAAAAGTATACAATTTTAGTAGTAATTTAATTAATTAGTAAGGAAAAACATTTAAATGAAACAAAAAAGAATAACTACATAACCTTCAAATCATTTCTGAATTATTTTTATGTATACATTCATTTTACTAGTAATTAAATTACATTAGTAATACATTAATCTAAAGATAAGAAACGAAACTTGCATAAAAGAAAAAAAATCTATTGTTACATTAATTTTACTAGTAAAACAAAATAAAAAATGCATAATTTTATACATAATTTCTATAATCATATATAATTATATTTACATAAAATATTTTTTAATTAGAATACGAACACTTAAAATGAATTTAAAAGGCAGCAAATATTTGAAAATAATTTTATAAAGTTTTTTTTTTTTTTTTTTTTTTTTCTTCCGGAAATATACATTAATCAGTCATTAAATTAGTAAAAAAAAATCTAAAAAAATTTAAAAATAGTTTTTTTTTTTTGTTTGTTTGTTTTTTTTTTTTTTTTGTTTTTTGTTCTGTTTTTTTACTAGTATACAATAATTTTACTAGTAATTTAAATTAATTAATTAAGGGAAAACATTTAAATGAAACAGACTAAAAAATAATTATATAACCTTTGTATCATTTTTGAATTACACAATATCCATTAATATTACTAGTAATTAAATTAATCTAAAAATAAGAAAAACTTGCATAAAAGAAAAAAATCAATATTTATTTTACTAGAAAAACTAAAAAAAACATATTTTTACACATAATTTCTTAATTATTATGTATAAATATAATTTACATATTTTTTTTTTACATTTTTTATTTATACATCATAAATAAAACACTTAAAACTAAATTAAAAAGCAGCAAATATTTTAAAATAATTAATTGTTTAAAAAAATAATACTACAAATTAAAATAATACCATAAAACAAAAATACCTAGAAGCAAAAAACATTTCAAAAAAACAGTAATGATTACATTTATAAAAACAACCAAAAACAAATGCAATTAGCAGTTTCTTGTGTTATAAATGGCATCGATATGATCGTCTCAGAATATTTTTTTCTATATTTTCTCTATCTCTCTCCCCTCTCTTTCCACTTTTTTCCCATCACTTGTTCTGAACTAACAGAACAAAAGCAGTTAAATATAGTGATTTACCCCAGTACAGCCGCCCCGTGCCTGTTGCTAGGCAATAGTATCCGATTAACACAAATTATCATTTCATCTCACTTGTCTCTGATCACTCTCTTTTATTCCCACATCTTTTTTTTCCCTCCTTTGGCAGCCGAGCGAGCTGCCAGCGTGTTATTCAGAGAGGAATGGACGTTAGTAATCATCACGTTCTGTTCCGAGCCGTCGCGTTTAGCGAGGCTCGGCTTATAATTGCTGTGTCGTCTAAAAAAATAAAATAAAAATGTCAGAGGTGCTCGTTCCTCCCGTTATTTCATTTTCACGTGAACTTTCTGTGGACCAGGGCGCCGGTGTGTGAGAATCCTTCAGTCTGGCTGAAGATAAAGCCGTTTTTTTTCCGCGGGCGCTCGTTTTCCTTGCGATTATTTCGTCTGTCTGTCTCTCCGGCTGTCTCTCTCTCCGTGTAATGAGTGTGTGTGGGCAGGAGTGCTTGTACAGCAAGTTTGGAGTGTGTGTGTCAGATTTCAGAAACACAAAGAGCAGCTCACCTGCTGTAGGACCTCATAAATCATCTGCTGTCAGCAAACACACACACACACACACACACACTCACGCTCTCTAACTAGTTTACACATGGCGGTCCAGGGGACAGATGTTCTTTCACTATAACCCGAATCTCACCAGATCGCTTTTAAAATTAACGAGCTGCGTTTTAACGAACGGTTGGGACGAGCAAACACGCCCCGTGACTCGCTGGCTGACCCTCGCTGCCCGATTTCTAAGTTTGTATTTATAAACGCGCTAGATGTTTGGCAAAGCAAGCGTGAGGTTATTTACAAACTGACATTTGTTTCTGGCTATTTTGGTTGGGAAAGGAGTTTGTTGTTTGGTGTGTTGAAGTTCGGTTGGTTTTAGTTTCGTCTGGATGTGAAACGAATGGAATTAACAGCAGTTAAATGAGTTGAGTGGAAGTGTTTTGTATGAAAAAAAGTGTGTATGTATGTACAGCTTTTATGCATTACAGCGCAAAGTAATGCACAGGTCAGAATATACTGCAAAAATGAGAGAAAAAAGCACAGTCCACCTATCTGTCAATCCATTTATCTATTCACCTATCCATCCGTCTATCTGTCTATCCATTTATCTATCCACCCATCCATCCGTCTATCTGTCTATCCATTTATCTATCCACCCATCCATCCGTCTATCTGTCTATCCATTTATCTATCCACCCATCCATCCGTCTATCTGTCAATCCATTTATCTATTCATCCATCCATCCGTCTATCTGTCTATCCATTTATCTATCCACCCATCCATCCGTCTATCTGTCTATCCATTTATCTATCCACCCATCCATCCGTCTATCTGTCAATCCATTTATCTATTCACCCATCCATCCGTCTATCTGTCTATCCATTTATCTATTCACCCATCCATCCGTCTATCTGTCTATCCATTTATCTATCCACCCATCCATCCGTCTATCTGTCAATCCATTTATCTATTCACCCATCCATCCGTCTATCTGTCTATCCATTTATCTATCCACCCATCCATCCGTCTATCTGTCTATCCATTTATCTATCCACCCATCCATCCGTCTATCTGTCAATCCATTTATCTATTCACCCATCCATCCGTCTATCTGTCTATCCATTTATCTATTCACCCATCCATCCGTCTATCTGTCTATCCATTTATCTATCCACCCATCCATCCGTCTATCTGTCAATCCATTTATCTATTCACCCATCCATCCGTCTATCTGTCTATCCATTTATCTATTCACCCATCCATCCGTCTATCTGTCAATCCATTTATCTATTCACCCATCCATCCGTCTATCTGTCTATCCATTTATCTATTCACCCATCCATCCGTCTATCTGTCAATCCATTTATCTATTCACCTATCCATCCGTCTATCTGTCTATCCATTTATCTATTCACCCATCCATCCGTCTATCTGTCTATCCATTTATCTATTCACCCATCCATCCGTCTATCTGTCAATCCATTTATCTATTCACCTATCCATCCGTCTATCTGTCAATCCATTTATCTATCCACCTATCCATCCGTCTATCTATCCATTTATCTATCCACCTATCCATCCGTCTATCTGTCTATCCATTTATTTATCCACCCATCCATCTGTCTATCTGTCTATCCATTTATCTATCCACCCATCCATCCGTCTATCTGTCTATCCATTTATCTATTCACCCATCCATCCGTCTGTCTATCCATTTATCTATATCTATTCATCTGTCAATATATTATCTATCTGTCAGTATCTACCCATCCATCTATCTATCTATCTATCTATCTATCTATCAGTATCTACTCATCCATCTATCCATCTATCTATCTATCTTCACCTGTCTATGTATTATCTATATCTATCCATCAGGATCTACTCATCCATATATATCTGTCATGTATATTATCCATCCATCCATATCTATTCATGTTTATATATTATCTATCCATCTATATCTATTTCTATCTATCTATCTATCTATGTATCTATCTATATTCATCTGTCTATATATTATCTATCTATTTATCTGTCAGTATCTACTCATCCATCTATCTATCTATCTATCTATCTATCTATCTATCTATCTATCTATCTATCTATCTATCAGGATCTACCCATCCATCTATATCTGTCATTATCTACTCATCCATCTATCTATCGATCTATCTATATTCATCAGTCTATATATTATCTATCTGTCTATCTATCTATTATCTGTCTGTCTATCTATCTATCTATCTATCTATCTGTCAGGATCTACCCATCCATCTATATCTGTCAGCATCTACTCATCCATCTATCTGCCTATCTATCGATCTATATATATCCATCTGTCTATTATCTATATCTATATCTATCTATCTATCTATCTATCTATCTATCTATCTATCTATCTATCTATCTATCTGTCTATCCATCCGTCAGGATCTACCCATCCATCTATATCTGTCAGCATCTACTCATCCATCTATCTGCCTATCTATCGATCTATATATATCCATCTGTCTATTATCTATATCTATATCTATCTATCTATCTATCTATCTATCTATCTGTCTATCCATCCGTCAGGATCTACCCATCCATCTATATCTGTCAGTATCTACTCATCCATCCATCTATATATATTCATCTGTCTATATATATTATCCATCTATCTATCTATCCATCCGTCAGGATCTACCCATCCATCTATATCTGTCAGTATCTATCTATCTATCTATCTATCTATCTATCTATCTATCTATCTATCTATCCATCCATCCATCCATCCATCAGGATCTACCCATCCATCTATACCTGTCCTGTATTTTATCCATCCATCCATCCATCCATATCTATTCATGTTTATATATTATCTATCCATCTATATCTATCCATGTATATATTATCTGTCCAAGCATATACAGTATTATCTATCTATCTATCTATCTATCTATCTATCTATCTATCTATCTATCTATCTATCTTCATCTGTCTATATATTATCCATCTATTTATCCATCAGGATAAACCCATCCATCTATATCTGTCAGTATCTACTCATCCATCTATCTATCTATCTATCTATCTATCTATCTATCTGTCAGGATCTACCCATCCATCTATATCTGTCAAGATCTACCCATCCATCTATATCTGTCAGCATCTACTCATCCATCTATCTGCCTATCTATCGATCTATCTATATCCATCTGTCTATCTATTATCTGTCTATCTATTATCTGTCTATCTATCTATCTATCTGTCAGGATCTACCCATCCATCTATATCTGTCAGTATCTACTCATCCATCTATCTGCCTATCTATCTATCTATCTATCCATCAGGATCTACCCATCCATGTATATCTGTCATGTATATTATCTATCCATCCATTGATCCATATCTGTTCATCAATGTTTATATATTATCTATCCATCTGTATCTATCCATGTATATATTATCTGTCCGAGCATATATTATCTATCTATCTGGATCTTCCCATCCATTTATATCGGTCATGTATTTTATCTATCTGTCTATCATTCTATCTCTATTCATCTGTCTGTAAATGATCTATCTATATGTTAGTATCTACCCATCCATCTAGATCTGTCATGTATATATTATCTATCCATCTATTTGTCCATCCGTCCATCCATCCATCCCTTTACATTTATCAGCTCATTATCAGTATTATGTTATACATTGTGAAGCATATAAAGGAGCCCTGGGCTGAATAATGGTTGTGTGTCTTTCTCATGCTCCGTTTCCTTCATTCACTGCTTGACTTCCTGTCAGCCTGATGTCCAAACCCTGGCAGCACCTCTCGGGTAGTGCAAGAGCGTTTGTGTGAAGGGAGACTAAGAGGATCTGCATTTGTTTTAGGGGCAGAGCAGGACTGTGTGTGTGTGTGTGTGTGTGTGTGTGTGTGCACGCACAGGAGATTTATAGCGCCGGTACGGTGTGTTTCCATCTTCCACTGCTGCTGTCACTGTAGCGCTATAATTGGGCAGGTCACATGACCCAAGGAGTCGTTCTGCAACTTCAGGGAATTGTGTCTCCTTCCTTTCGCTCCCTCTACCTCTCACTTTCTCTCGTTCACACTTCATCTTTCTTTATTTTCTGTTTTTCTTGCTGCTTTTTGCCAAACACGGAAAGTAGGACAGTTTACGATATCATTAATTGTGCTGCCCTTTATGGATTCACTTTCTCTCTTTCTCACAGGAAGCGAGTGCTAGTTTTGAGCAGTGGGAGAAACTGATGAGCTCTGAGAGTGAGAATCAGTTTGTGGAGGTGATGAGTCTCATCACACACATGTATAAGCAGACCGCTGTTGCCAAGGTAAAATGAGTGTGCAAAATCCTCAAGATGTTTATTTCTCATTTCACATCACCTTAATTGTGCAAAATGGCTGTAGATCTTGATGCTGTGGGAATTTCTGTGTATTTTCTTGTCTTTTTACAGGGTTGCATATGAGTTTTCTGTTCCTTTGGGTCTCAAAATAGTCTTTTCAGTGTACTAGTTTAAGACTGAAGCAAATGCAGAAAAAGGGGATAAATCGACCATATCGGTTACCAGCATTAGCATTTTTTTAGCCTGTCCTGAACATTTAGAAACATTTAACCACAAAATGAAAAGGAAATAAATAAGGAAATCATTTTCACTTATAGAGAGAGAGAGAGAGAGAGAGAGAGAGAGAGAGAGAGAGAGAGAGAGAGAGAGAGAGAGAGAGAGAGAGAGAGAGATACTTTAAGTAAAATATCAACTGAAATAAAATATTTAAAAAACAAACCTCATTAAGATGAGAAATCCTAGCTTGGTATCAAGCAGAAATAAATAAAATGAAAATGAAATAAAGTAAACTTGATGTACAAAAAACAAACAAAAAAAAACACTATACAAACACATGTAAGAAACACATGCTAAAGCAACACATAAAAATACTAAAATGGAAATAAAAAAAATAAAAACAGATTTTATATATACTCAGTGGTGTCAAAATTAGCGCGTTAACGCAGGCAAATAATTTTTTCATTTTAATGCGTTAAAAATATTTAACGCAGGGGCGGGGCTAAGTTTGGCCACCCGCAACCACAAAAGAATTGTGTTTATTTAGACAAAAGTCCCTTTAAGGCAAGTCATTTCACTTGGCGGCCATTTTTGAAATGCCTCTGGGACAAGCAAGTGCAGCTCCTATATCTTTGCATGGGGAAACATCAAATTCTCCAAAACTGTTTATCAACCTTACGATTAAATTTCATATTTGAAATCACCAGTGAAATCTGAGAAGAACTGCCTCATAAATGTGTTTCCTTATGCTCCAATAGCATTAAAAGAAAGCTTATTTTTCAGGCTAGATCAGCTAGTGCGCATGTGCAGTACTGAGCGCACGTCTCAGAACGCTGACTGTTTCTACAGCAACCGGGACTTCTAACGGCAGCTGCAGTGACGCGCTGACTTTACTAATCAACGATTGGCTTTGCGGCCATAATAAGCGTTGCATTTTTTCCCGATTCAAAACTATGCGAGTCACAAGGCTTTGGTATTCTATAGTCTTTGTTTAGACGCAGAGCGTAATAACGAGCGCGTCAAACAGGAGACCTTTCAGACGCGCGCTCCAACGTCACCTCAGCAATGGGCGCGAGTCAAACGAGCGCGGAAACGGTACCTGTGACGAGGAGCTTCAGTAGAACATCAGTGAACTGCGGTCAGATGAGATGTTGTCTGGTCAAATGTCAGTAGAAACGAATCTTCGTGTCCTGCCAGCTGTTATACTGTGCTCGTAGCGCGTGCTCTTCAAGTGCACGCACTAATATGCCGGCGCGCGCTCTTAGGCTATAGCCTATTAAAGCGCTGTATCTTATTCAAACCTAAATGAAACTACGAGTATGTAGTTAGTCGTAGTTATTGCGTCAGTTAAGCCATGAAGTTACAAACAAGGCAACTAAAGTTCCCCTAAAACGGTGCATGTGTTTATTATTTAAGAGTCACATTTAAAGCAGTGTCAGATCCGCTTCATGTTCAGCAGCGGCAGCTTTTAAAGGAACAGCAGCCAAAATGTCCCAATAACCAGCTGCTGTGATGTCTGTTAATCAAAGAACATACTTAAAAAAGATGAAATCAACTTTTGTAGTTTTAAGCTTTATCTTTTATTTAATTTAGATTTTAGTGTTTGATAACTTTATTAAATTTGGCTATATTTTCTTGCTGAAGGGCACAGGTAGCTATATGACAGTTATTATGGGTTTAGTAATGGGTTTACGTGAAGATTGTTTTAAGTTCACCTAAATTACAAGCTCTCAGTTTATAATATAGTCAATGGTTCAATATTAGGAAAAAAAATGAATGCAGACATCAGTTGGTATCAGTGATACTTGCCTTCAGTCATAAAAAAAAAGATCGTTGATCATTAAACAAATACCAAAAATGCGTCCTTTATGTTGTTTCCACATTAATTTGAAGATTGAATGTAAAATTATAATTAAAAATAGTAATGTTAGTTGGGATTAATTGCAATTAATTTCAGAAAAAAAAAAAAAAATTAAATCGACCGACACCACTAAATATACACACAAACTATATTGTGCACTGAATTTAATGAATAAAATGATGTGAATTGTATAATAAAAGATACAGTGCAGACCGCCTTTATTATTTATTATTTATTATTTTTAGTAATTTTTTTTAGTTGAAATGCCTTTTTAAAAACGTAATGCTTGCATAAATGTGCCACAAATAAATGATTATCATTATTTATGAACTTGAAATAATTACAGCTAATAATAATAATAAAAAATGCTGCTATTATTATTATTAAAATATGACAAAGCATAATATTTTTATCATTATTTTCAGTAACATTATAATGTAAAAAATATATTTTTTATAAATATAAAAAATCTAATGTAATTACTAAAATAACACTGGTTTATAACCAGAATAATTTTTCTTTTTACATTTATTAACAGTTAATTATATATATATATATATATATATATATATATATATATATATATATATATATATATATATATATATATATATATATATATAGAATAGCTATTTATTTATTGTATTTTATTTTATACTTTTTTTTTTATATATTTTTTTTTTCTTTTTTGGAAACTTGGTAATTTTGTTAATCGAAAACTACAGTTTTATATCTTCTCAAGTAATTTGATGCCATGGTTGCCAGGCTTTTTCTAAAGTGTTATGGTGTTGTGGTTTTTTACATGTTGCTAGGGTGTTCTGGGTGGTTGCTAGGTGAAAAGTCTAGTCTCTAAAATGTGACTCGTGTCCTTCAATAGGAAAACAACACAATTTTTGTGTCTCTTTTTTTCACCAATCAGGCAAAAATCATAACCCTAACCACTTAAAAACTACCATCACACCACTCCTTAACAACCTTCCTGTAAACCAAAACCACTGTACCGGATCCACCTCAGATCTGTTATTTAGAGCATCTGAGTAAAAGAAAAGTCAGCCAGCCCTCATTTCAACTTGAGCTCTTTCTCTGAATGCCATCAGAATAACGGCCATCTGCAGCGCGGTTTCCCTCCTCTAACGATGAGGGACAGCGTGAAACCGCCACTAACGACCACCATGGCAACCGGCCCTTCTGTTCTCCACATCAAACACCGCCGCATTGCCATGGGAACGAGCTCCGGGAGGGCCGGACCGGCGTCGCGCCGACCTTAACGCTGACCTTTTTGATCGCCCGACATCTTTTCCTGCACATCTCGGACTTAACAAGGTGTTTTTATGAGCTCCAGACAAGACCCGTCGCAACTTTCGCAAGCTTTTGCATCACTCGCATGAACTTTAACGTCACGCTTCGAAGACTGAAGTGACTTCGCACGCATTTGTCGTGAAAAAAGCAAGTGTCTTCATTCCGTCGGGAGTTTTGGACGTTCTTTCCTCTCGAACGATTTAAGCTACAACCATTTTATGTCGTTCCTCCTGAGCACAGCATGTGTCTTGAATGAAGCTTTCCAGCATGTGTGTGTGTGCAATTTTTTTTTCTTCTTTTTTTTTTTTTTTTTTTTTTTAATTTGTCAAACCTGTGTGTTCTGGTCCCCGCTGCTTTTGTCCTCCCCGCTCTTTCATTTATTGTTTGCCGCTGAGATGCTATCCTCTCTCTCTCTCTCAGGGCAGAAATGTGCGGTGTCAGGAATGGTGTCACTTTTTGAAATCGCTATTTTTGCCAAGCGAAAATGAGTGAACCGAAGCCACCGCGCACACGCGTACACTCGAGGCTGTAAAAAAAACCTTCACAGACAGTTTCGGGCGCCAATTAGGCGATATTAAAAAGGCAAAACTCTTCAGTAATGAGAAAGCCGAGCACGCCTTTGAAACTTGGGAAAAGAGGACTGGCTTCCGGCAAATGACTTGAGACGCTGTTCGTTTAACAACTACGCTCACCGTAACGGGCATTAGATGACGAGTTCATCTCGCGGTTTGGGGATTTTGAGGAGTTTCGTGTTTTTTTTGGAGGAGGAAAAGCAGGTCTTACTGGATAAAAGGAGATTTGGGATTGAAGTGGCAAAACAACACCTATAAATGTAGTGAAATCGCAGTAGCATTTGTGGCAGATTGCAGTTATGAAACCCAGCAACAGCAGTATAATAAAAGATGCCAGTGTTTAAAGTACATTTATAGACTAGGTTTTTACAGAAGAAAAATGGTAGGTACTGTAGATTGCTAGGGAACTAAGTGGTTCTTGGCCATAAAATAAAATATAAACTAAAATAAAATATTTAATGCTGTGAATTTTCTATCTACTGAAGCATAAAATGCATCACGGTTTCCACAAAAATATGAAGTACTACAACTGTTTTCATCATTATTATTAATAATAATAATGGAAGTTTCATGAGCAGCAGATCAGCATATTAGATTGATTTCTGAAGGATCGTGTGACACTGAAGACTGGAGTAATGATGCTGAAAATTCAGCTTTGCATCAAAGGAATAAATTACATTTTAAAATATATAACAATAGGAAACAGTTATTCTAAATTGTAATAATATTTCACAATATTACTGTTTTTATTGTACTTTTTTAATCAAATAAATGGAGCCTTTGTGAGCATAAATTTGGAAGCTCGTTCCCGCTACTAAATAACTTTTTTCTTGCAATTGCAAGTTTACATCTCGCAATTCTGACATTATTTTTCTTGCATTGGAAGTTTACATATCACAATTCTGACTTTTTTCCTTGCAGTTGCAAGTTTATCTCTTGCAATTCTGAGTTTTTCTCACAATTTTGACTTTCTCGCAGTTGCGAGTTTATATCTCGCAATTCTGACTTTTCTTACAGTTGACTTTTTTCGTAATTGCGAGTTTAAATTGTGTAAATCTGACTTATAACACATATCTCGCAATTTTGGCTTTTTTTCCCCCTGCAATTGCAAGTTTAAATTATGCAATTCTGATTTTTTTTTTCTTGCGATATATTGCGATTTTGACTTCTCACAATTTTGACTTTTTTCCTCGCAGTTGCAAGTTTATATCTCGCAATTCTGACTTTTCATGCAATCGCAAGTTTATATTGTGCAATTCTGACTTTTTCTTGCAGTTCCGAGTTTATATCTTGCAATTCAGAATTTTTTTTCTCACAATTGCAAGTCTATATCTTGCAATTCTTACTTTTTTTTTTTTTTCTCTGAATTGCGAGTTTATATTGTGCAATTCTGACTTTTCTTGCAATTGCAAGTTTAAATTGTGCAATTCTGACTTTTTTCCTCTCAATTGTGAGTTTGTATCTCACAATCCTCACTTTTTTTTCCTCACAATTTAGCTATAAGAGTTAGAAAATCCAATTCCGGGGATTGTGAGTTTATATCTCACAATTCCCAATAACTAATGCACATTTTTGTTTTATGAAGTCAGAATGGTGAGATAAACTCGCAATTCTAAAGAAAAAAGTCAAAGATGCGAGTTTATATATAGCAATTCTGATTTTATCTCTCAGAATTGCGACTTTTTTTCCTTGCAGTTTCGAGGTTATATCACACAATTCTTAGAAAAAACTCAGAATTGCAAGATAAAAAGTGTATTTTTTATTCAGTGGCGGAAACATGCTTTCATACATAAGAGATCTCTTTTAAAAAAGCTTCTAAGTTTAAGACCTTCAATCTGAAACCACACAATATTAATGTTTTTATTGTATCTTATTAAAGAAAAGCCATCTTTGTGTGTATACATGCATATACATACACACACACACACGCTCTCTTACACACACATTATTTGTGACCATTTGTTTCAAATGTATCATTCATTCAAAACCAATTTCATGTTTCTAATTTTTAGAAGTTGGATCTAAAACTAACCATTTTATAATTCCTTTGGTCCCATATTAGAATGTTATTGTTGTTAAAATGTTAGAATTTTTAAAATGTTACAATTCCTATTCCAGGCTGGATCACAATGTGAATTTTCTCTATTTTCTTTCCATCTCTCTCAGGCCGGAGCAGTGAAGGACTATATAAAGATGATGTTGGAGACCGAACAGCTGAAGTTTCTGGTCTTTGCTCATCATCTCAGCATGCTGCAGGCGTGTACAGAGGCTGTCATCGAGGCCAAGGTGTGTGTGTGTGTGTGTGCGCGTGCGCTTAGAGTCTAGTGAAAGAAAAAGTATGTCAGCACCTCAACCCTGTTCATTAAATCAGCCAGCAGCAAAGCCTGTCACACCGCCGTCCCAACACACACACACTGACCCATTCAGAGAGAGAAAGAGAGGTGGATGTTTGTGTGTGTGTGAGCTGAATGAGAGATAAGGCCAAAAAAGTGTTTGTGTGAAAGGCAAAAAAACCGAATGAAAGGGCTTGACAGCACTAAAGGAGGTGAAGGAGAGCGTGTTGATTCCCTGGGTAGAGTTCATTCTTTGCTTTAACACATTCCCTCAGTAGGGCACTGGTTCATTCTTATGGCAAAAGAATAGGTCAGAGTCTTGCTGTCAATCAGGTGAGTGTGTGTATATAAACCACTAGTTTAAAAGTTAGATTAAAAAACAATTTTCATGCAAAAATGTCAAGTTTGCCATCATTTACTTTGATGACTTTCTTTATTCTGAGTGAAATTAGAGAAATTGAATATTGTGTGTTGTTGGAAAGATTCATAAATATATATATATATATAAACAAAATAGTCCATATGACTCGTGTGCTATATTTAAAGTCTTCTGAAAGTCATCTCGATATCCATCTTAGACACTTTCATTACAGTTCATGAAGTAACAATGTCTAATTCACGAATTAAATGGTTCTTCTGAGTTGGA
Source organism: Cirrhinus mrigala (assembly GCA_036247105.1). Classification (NCBI taxonomy): domain Eukaryota; kingdom Metazoa; phylum Chordata; class Actinopteri; order Cypriniformes; family Cyprinidae; genus Cirrhinus; species Cirrhinus mrigala. The sequence continues at coordinate 26,483,681 of CM070028.1, forward strand.
TCTGTAAGTCGGTGATCAATTTGGTTTGTAAATGAATCATTCAGACTGATCCAGTCCTTTTTCTTTTAATAAAAAGTGAGTTGAATTTGAGAACATGATCAATCAGGTTTGTAAATAAATCATTCAGACTGATTTTGTGAACTGGGTCAAACAATTCAGTCCTTTTTTTGTTTTTCCATGCGAGTTGAGTTGAAGAACCTGATCAGTTCGGCTTCTAAATGAATCATTTACACTGATTTTGTGAACTGGATCAAACGATTCAGTAATTTTATTTTTTTTTTTATTATTTTTTTTTTTTCTCAGTAAAAAATGAGTTGAGTTTGAGAACGTGATCAGTTTTTTTTTTTTTTAAATAAATCATTCAGACTGGATTTTGTGAACATGAGTTGAGTTTGAGAACCTGATAAATTCGATTTGTAAATAATTCATTCAGACTCATTTTGTGAACTGGATTAAACGATTCAGTAATTTTATTTATTTATTTATTTTTTCCAGTAAAAAATGAGTTGCGTTCGAGAACTTGATCAGTTCGGGTTTTTTTTAAATAAATCATTCAGACTGGATTTTGTGAACATGAGTTGAGTTCAAGAACCTGATCAATTCAGTTTGGAAACGAATCATTCAGACTCATTTTGTGAACTGGATCAGCTGATTCAGTCATTTTTATTTAGGTAAAAAGTGAGTCGAGTTCAAAAACATGATCAATCTGGTTTGTAAATTAATCATTCAGACTCATTTTGTCAACTGGATCAAACGATTCAGGAATTTTTCCTTCAGTAAAATGTGAGTTGAGTTCGAGAACGTAATCAATTCAGTTTGTAAATTAATCATTCAGACTGATTTTGCAAATGTGAGTTGAGTTTGAGAACCAGATCAATTTGGTTTGTAAACGAATCATTCAGACTGATTTTGTTTACAGGATGAACTGATTCAGTAAGTTTTCTTTCAGTAAAATGTGAGTTGAGTTTGAGAACTTAATCAGTTTGGTTTATAAATGAATCATTCAGACTAATTTTGCGAACATGAGTTGAGTTTGAGAACCAGTTCAATTTGGTTTGTAAATGAATCATTTAGACTTATTTTGTTTAGTGGATCAAATGATTCAATAATTTTTCCTTCAGTAAAATGTGAGTTGAGAACCTGATCAATTTCGATTTGTAAATGAATCATTCAGACTGATTTTGTTTAGTAGATCAAATGATTCAGAAATTTTCCTTTCAGTAAAATGTGAGTTGAGTTTGAGAACGTTCTCAGTTCGGTTTGTAAATGAAATCACACAGACTGATTTTGTAAACTAGACCAACTGATTCAGTAATTTTTCTTTTAGTAAAATGTGAGTTTAATTTAAGAACCTGGTCAGTTTGGTTTGTAAATGAATCATTCAGACTGATTTTGTTTAGTGGATCAAACGATTCAATAATTTTTCTTTCAGTAAAAAGTGAGTTGAGTTCGAGAACCTGATCAATCACGTTTGTAAATGAATCATTCAGACTGATTTTGTTTACAGGATCAAATGATTCAGGAATTTTTCTTTCAATAAAATGTGAGTTGAGTTCAAAAACTTCAGTTCGGTTTGTCAATGAATCATTCAGACTGATTTTATGAGCTGGACCAACTGATTCATTAATTTTTCTTGGGTAAAAAATGAGTTGAGTTTGAGAACCTGATCAATTTGGTTTGTCAATGAATCATTCAGACTGATTTTGAAAACTGGATTATATGATTCAGGTTTTTTTTTTTTTATTTTAATTTTCTTTTAGTAGTATCAGTTGATTTCCAGGCCTGGAAAAGTCATAGAAATTAACTACATTTATGAAATTATGCAAACAGTGTGGACATAAAAACTATGGTTTAATTAAATTCAGATGTATTTCTTTGGCTTAGATCTTTCAGAAATCAGTTGGCCCTTTTCACAAAACCAGACCTTTACAAAATCGTACTAATCAGGTTCTCAAATTCAGCTCACTGACTCCATGATCCATGTCTAAAAAATTCATCAGCTTTGATGTGAATCAGACTTCGGTGCTCTTCTGAATGTTATCAGCCTAAAACTTGCATTGCATCACTTGACAAATCCATTTTTGTTGTCTAACAGACATTTCATCAGAGCTGTTGATTCATCTTTTACCACAATCCGTTCTTCTTGTCCCCGTTCACACAGCGGCACGCTGAAAACACTTTGCACCCTAAAGAGCGCGGCTGGTTGCCGACACGGTGTCTTCACAGATGTCTCACTGTTTTAATGAGAGCTTGTTTTGTCAATTTCCTCTTCTTTTTGGCCCCCAGCCCCCTCTCTTTTCCATCTCTCTCTCACTTTCTTGTTTCGCTGCTCTCTGGCCAGACGTTTGATCCCAGACACTGTGAAGATTTTCATCAGCTTTTCCTTTTTTATCTGTCCTGCCGTTAATTGGTGCTTATGAATGTTATGGAGGAAGAGGGGGCCTCGCACCAGCAGGTGTGATCGCACGCAAACGGGGCGGCACACGCGCTCCGCCGTTCTCACACCTGTCACGCTCCTCGCACCCCAAGCGAGAGATGGGAAGAAAAGTTAGGCAGGAAGCTAAAATTAACATGGGTGCGAAAAGTTCTGAAGTTCTGTGAGGCGGAGAGAGAGAAAGGTGTTGTACACCGCTTCACCTGTGTTTTACAGCTGTCAGATGATGGTAGAAAGACGATAATGCCCAAAACGTACTTGAAATGCACTAAAAAGTTGCCAACTGCCAATTCTGAATGCGTCACATTCGCAGTAAGTTTCAACTTGAGTGCATTAATGCTCTCTGAACAACCACAGATTTGCAAAACTCAGTCTTTATTGCGGCAATCGATGGTTATGAAGACTTTTGTTACTTCTCACAATGCTTTTAGTTGGAAGGGATTTTGATTTACAGGTGCAATTTTTGCCTTCATTAAAAAGCTTTTACACATACATAACAGAATGAAAATGTTAAGACCAAAATTTACTTTGAACTCTTTTTTTTCTGCATTCTTTTCCAGGCTAGTTATATCCGCATTGATGGCAGTGTTCCATCTGCAGAGAGGATCCAACTAGTGCATCGTTTTCAAAATGATCCAGACACGCGTGTGGCCATACTAAGTATACAGGCAGCTGGACAGGTACCGAGTACTCAATCTTATAAGCAATCTTGTAACACCTCAACCTTATGAGCATTGTACTTTGTAACACCCTATTTTATTTGTAACACCTGCACTGTTTTTCTTTATATTTCACGCAAGCTTGTAACACCCCTTTACACAGCTTTGTAACATTTCTGCCTCCTAAACATTGATAACATTCCCCTGTACGGTAATCACTGTAAGGTGGAAATGCTTCAAAAAACTTTGTAACATTTCTAACTCATACACACTGAAACATTCCTCTATATAATGTTACATAACCTCATAAAAATCATATGGTAATCATTTAACATTCCTCTATACTGTATGTCTTACAACCTCATAGCACTCAACCTCAAAATCATTAAGTTGAAAATGCTCCAGACAAACATTGTAACATCTCATTTTGTGAAAAATTGTAACATTCCTCTATTTAATATGACAGATACCTCATAACAGTCAACCTCATAACATTTTCAACATTCCTCTATATAGTATGTCTCACAACCTCGTAACACTCAACCTCAAAATCACTGCAAGTTGAAAATGCTTCAGACAACCTTGTATCTTCATTTTGTAAACATTGTAACATTTCTCTATATAATACAACAACCTCATAATCATTTTAACATTCCTCTATATAGTATGTCTCACAACCTCGTAACACTAAATCATGTAAAAAAAAAAAGTTTTCTTTACACTTTACACAACCATGTAAAATCTAACTTATAAACATTGTAACATTCCTCTGTAATTTTACGCAACCTCGTAATCGTTTTAACATTGCTCTATTCATTATTTCTCACAACCTCGTTTCATTTTGTAAACATTGTAACATTTCTCTATATAATACAACAACCTCATAATCATTTTAACATTCCTTTATATAGTATGTCTCACAACCTCGTAACACTAAATCTTGTAAAAAAAAAAAAAAAAAATTCTTTACACAACCTTGTAAAATCTAACTTATAAACATTTTAACATTCCTCTGTAATTTTACGCAACCTCGTAATCATTTTAACATGGCTCTATTCATTATTTCTCACAACCTCGTTTCATTTTGTAAACATTGTAACATTCCTCTATATAATACGTCACATAACATGTCTCAAGTTCATAACGTTAAATCTTTTTACCATTATTCTTTACAAAAGCTTGTAACAAACTTGTAAACATAACATTCCTGTATATAATGTCACACAACCTCATAAGTCAACCTTGTAATCATTTTAACATTTCTCCATACAGAATGTCTCATGACCTTGTAACACTCAACCTCAAAATCAATATACATTGAAAATGCTTTAAACAACCTTGTAATATTTCACTTCGTAAACACTGTAACATTCCTCTATATAATACATCATATAAACTCAGAACACTTAACCTCTTAATAATTTTAACATTCTTCTATATAGTATGTCTCACAACCTCGTAACACTGAATATTGTAAAAAATGTTACTGTTATTCTTTACACTTTACTCTTTAACCTTGTAACATCTTCACCTTGTAAACATTGTAACATTCCTCTATAATATGTCACATAACCACGTAACGGTCAACGTCATAATCATTTTAAAATTTATCCTTGCAGTGTCTCACAACAATTGAAAATGCTTCAGACACCCTAGTAACATCTTTGCTTTTTAAACATCGTAACATTCCTCTATATTATGTCACATAACCTTGTAACAGTCAACCTCAATCATTTTAACATTCCTTTATATATTATGTATTACAACCTCGTAACACTGAATCTTGTAAAAAAAAAATTACTGTTACTCTTTACACAACCTTGTAACATCTTCACCTTGTAAACATTGCAACATTCCTCTATATAATACATCACATAACCTCATAAGTTGACCTCGTAATCATTTTAGCATTCCTCCATACAGTATGCCTCACAACCTTGTAACACTCAGCCTCAAAATCAGTGCAAGTTGAAAATGCTTCAAACAATCTTGTAATATCTTCACCTTGTAAACGTTGTAACATTCCTCTATATAATACCACATAACCTCGTAACAGTCAACCTCAATCATTTTAACGTTGCTTTATATAGTATGTATCACAACCTCGTAACACTGAATCTTGTAAATCAATGTAAGTTGAAAATGCTTCAGACAACGTTGTAACATTGTAACATTCTTCTATATAATACGTCACATAACCTTGTAACAGTCAACCTCATAATCATTTTAACATTTTTCTATATAATGTCTCACAACCTCATAACACTAAATCTTGTAAAAATTTTGCTGTTATCTTTACACTTTACACAACCTTGTAACATCTCCACCTTGTAAATATTGTAACATTCCTCTATGCAGTACATCACACAACTTTGTAACACTTAACCTCATAATCATTACAAGTTACTTTGAAATGTTTCATACAACTTTGTGAAATCTCTGTCTCAGTAACATTGTAACATTCCTTTATGTAGTATGTTACAAACATGTAACGCTGAAATTTTAAGGCTCCCAAACATTGTACTATATATATATATATATATATATATATATATATATATATATATATATATATATATATATATATATATATATATATATCATACTGTTCTGTACTGTTCTTCTTTATACCTAAACCAGACTTCTAACACCTTAAATGTCAAAAACATTGCAATGTTCCTGTTCGTATGCCACAACCTTGTAACACCCTAACATTATAAACCCTGCAATGTTTTTTTTTTTCTTACAAAGCCCCATCACACTAGTACTTCATAAACACTGAACTGTTCATTAATACTTTCTCAAACACTGTTGTTCGCAGCGTTTCACAAAACCTTGTAAAACCTCAACCTTGTAACCTCTCAAACACTTAATCATCCTATCGAACTTTGTTTTAAACAACCTCGTAACACCTCAATCTCATTACATCATACTATCTTCATTCCTCACGCAACCTTGTAACACTCTCAAGCATGTCAACCTCAAAAACATAAAATGTTTCGATTAAAGGAAACACTTCTGTCATACAGAGATAACATTCTTCTGTCTGCGTCAACCTCGTAACCTTGTAACACTCAACACTGTACTTATTTCTTACACTTTGTAAACCTATTATTTTATTTTAACTTGTTTTTAACATTGTAACACCTCAACACCTGACATATTTATAAAACACATGTAACATTCAACATTATTTCCATCGTACTGTTCTTTGTAACACCTGTTGTTTGTAACATTACGTGCAACCTTGTAAAACCTCAACCATGTAAACGTATGGCATGTGGTTGAGATGTTACAAGGTACGTTTCACACAACCTCGTAACACCTCAATCTACATCCAGATATTGCTGTCATACTGCATGTATCTAATGTATCTGCTTGTGCTCAGGGTCTGACATTTACGGCAGCGTCTCACGTGGTCTTTGCTGAACTCTACTGGAATCCAGGACACATCAAACAAGCAGAGGACAGAGCACATCGCATAGGGCAGACCACGACCGTACACATCCACTACCTCATCGCCAAAGGAACCTTTGACACGGTCATGTGGGCCATGTTAAACAGAAAGGTAGAGCAACCTTCAGATAAGGAAAAAAAAATGTCACCTTCAGTGTTCACATTGAAGATGCACTCAGAAGAGTTTCAATGTAATTTTGTGAACATTTTTATAGATTAGATTAAATGTACAGTTTTGAAGTGGTGCGAACTCAGTTTCCAGACTTGCCAAAGTACTTCTGAAATAATCAATATGTAATGTCTAGGGACTAAATTAAGTGGCAACACAACTTTGGAGAGACTTGTTTAGAAAATTTACTTTTGCTGAGATGCTTTCAAATGATATCGGACAGGAAACAGTTACGGGCAGCGCTTTGAACGGAAAGAAGGAGTATTTGAAAGCTGAGGTGGGAGACCAAGAGAAATGGGACTTTCTGAACTTCGCCCAGGCGTGGACACCAAGCGATACCAGTAAAGGAGATTCTGAGGACGACAAGGATGGAATTTTCTTTTCTTATGTATGTAAATGTTTCATTATTGTTCTAAATTAAACGTAACCAAAAACGAATTTGCTGTTGACAGTGCAAATTGACAATTACACTAAAACAACACTGCTGCTTTTGTAGTCTTTTTGATTAATTCATCAATGCTAGTGACAGAACCGGTGCTTTTGACATCCTTAAACATGACAAGGCTTCCCACCTTCCAGTCGTAGAAACCTGAACCTCGCAAAGTGCTTTTCTCTCAGAAGTGTCTTTGGTTTCATCACTTTGCTGTCATGAGCTGAAGTTTCTTAGCCTCAAACACTTTGTGTGTCACAAAAAGTGTTCTTTTTTTTTTCCCTTTTCTTCCTATCCACCACAGTTTGAAAGGGACAAGCAGCACGACATCCGATCGTTCTTTTCCCCCTCTGTGAACAAAGAAAAGAAGAGGAAGCGAACCGGGGATTCACCCTCCGACGGATCTCCTCTCCCCCAATTACCCGAGGGGGCGGAGCCTGTTCAGACCACGGAGATCCCGAGCTCCGATTCGAAGCCTGACCAGGGGGAGGATTTTTCCCCACAGGTGAAGCGGTTTAGGCAGGTTAGCCCCTTGTTGCGACGCGGGGGTAAGAAGAGCCCCCTATCGTCCTTGTGCGCCCCCCGAAGGCTCTCGGCGGGACTGCAAGCGCCGCGACACAATCAGAAGTGGAGCTGTTCGGCATGTACGTTCTCCAACAGCGGACTACTGCTACGCTGCGAGATGTGCGAAAGTCCACGAAATGCGCAAAAAGGTGAAATCTACACGCACACACACACACAATTGTCTATATTATTTTACATGGCTCTGCATGTAACTCCTTTCACACAGTCTGTTCTACGGCCTGAAATCATGTGGCCTGTAAAAATTCTTGGATTTTTCTACATTTTTTCTAAGTTATGTTTTGTTTAACATGCAACATGCAAAATCAAAATAATTAAATTTAGTAATTCATTTTAAATAATTAAGTTTTTAAATATATATTATTTATATAACATTAATATAATATAATACTAAATATATATTAATATATACATATTATGTATTAACTACATTTAATTTTTACTTTTTATTAAATGCAGAATTTTAAGTTTGTAATATAATTTTTTTAATGTAACAATTTTAAACTGATAATGGTTTAATAATAATATTAATTTAAAATTTAACATGTATTTAAACAATACATGTATAGAAAACTATATATGTATATATACACACACCATAATTTTCTCTTTTTTATTGACTTCTTTAACGACATTTTTTTTTTTTTTTAAACAAAAATGTGTATATTTATTTATATATAGGCGTTGGTATTTTTATTGTTGTTAATGATTTGTAATGTATTTTTTAAAATTTTATATATATATATATATATATATATATATATATATATATATATATATATATATATATATATATATATATATATATATATAAAATTTTTACTTTTGTAGCATAATTTTAAGCAATAATTTTAGCAATTTCAGTCTTTAGGGCTTTATGTCTTGGTTTGACTTGTCTTTTGTGTTAATGTCAGTAATTAATTTTAAATAAAATTTTTAAATATGTAATATTTATATTAATGTTTAGATTAATACTCAAATATAATAATAAATATATATTAATATGTATTTTATGTATTAACTAAATAAAAATAAATGCATAATATTTATTTTAAGCTTGTAGCATAATAATTTGTTACATTTTGCAGAATCATTTTAGAACTGTTATTAATATATATTTAATAATAATAATTAAAAATGTAATATGTATTTACATAATACATGTATAGAAACTTTATTCTCTTTTTGTTTTTTGTTTTTTTTTTTGTTTTTTAAACAAAAATGTGTATACATTTATTTGTTATATATAGGCGTTTGTAATATGTTTGTGTGTGTGTATATATATTATACACACACTTTTATTAGATTCATAATTGTTTTTTAAGCTTAATTTTAAGCAATAATTTGAACAATTTAGGAATGTTTTGGTTTTCTTTGACTACATTACATATATAAGTTTATATAATATATAAATATATATAATTTTTTTTAAGCTTATATCTGGCAGCATAAGTTCAAATGAGAACTTAAATTCTTTTAACACTCAAATCATAAATCGTTTATTTCCAGGTCTGAATTAGATTTTGTATGTTAATGACAGCAGCACATAAAACCTAAAAATGTATTAATAAATAAATATTAATATGCATACATTTTTATTTATTACCATACTTGACTTTTTTATTTATTTTTTTTTTTAATTTTTTTTTTTACATTTTTTAATTAAATATATTTTATGCATAATATTTAAGTATTACTTTTTAAGCTTATTTGACAGCATAACAGTTTTCATGAAGAGAACTCTTAACAGTCTTAGCATTTGTCTGCAGCAGTTGCACTCAAATCCTAAATCATTTATTTCCAGGTCTAAATTAGATTTTGAACCCCAGATTTTCCATTTGGTCTGGGACTTTTGGACCCCTTTGTATTTGACGGGCTTTATAAAGGCACGGCTGATCCGGGGCCCTGATCCTCAGTAAAGCGATGTCGAAACCTTCCTCCCCTGTGTTGCTCAAACTTACGAAAGAATCCAAATGCGAAAGAACAACAGGCAGAAACGTTGTGAAGACGAAAAAAGGAGGTGTGCGCGCTGAACGACAGAAATAGATCAGATTGAAAATGAGTCATTATCACGGCCACGGTGAGGCGGAATGGATTTTGGCACCTGTCAAATCAAGAATGCCGCTTTCGCTCAGCGTCACCGCTGGAAAACTTTGTGAAATCTTCGTAAGCTTTGTTTTCGCCATCAACTCCAATGCCATCGATCAGATCGTCAGCCTGTCTTCTGACAACAGCCTGCTGATGCAAAATCAAACACAGAGATAGAAGCACATAGCAGGCCAGCTGCTGCTGTCTTATTACACACGTACATCTGTGTGTTTGTGTGTTTGCCCGCCACTCTGATGCGCTTCAACGCCCCAATCTGTACACGCGTTCACTCAAAACACACTCTATACGTTTTCTTTGTTCTGTAAAGGAATAGTTCACCTAAACACGAAGAACGCGATTGTTTATTCACCCTCATGTCAACTCAGATCTTCCCTCTGTGCAACACAAAAACATGTTTGGCAAAATGTTCTTGCTCTTTTATCATATAGTGAAAGGGGACTTGAGAACTGTTAATAATGATTATGATTATAATAGTAATAATGTAATATTTAAGACATGAAGAGTTCATTTGCAAAAACAGAACTCAGTTTTTAACAATTTTCAAAGTGCAGTTGGGTTATTTTGATTAAGCAAAGTAAAAAAAATACAGCTGACTAACGCAAAACAAAAACATAAAAATGATTCTTTTTAATTATGATAATTAAAAACATGTTTTTTGAAAATTAAAAAAAACAGTTATCTGTTTTTGTAAATAAACTCTTTGTATAAAAACTATTGGAAACATTTTTTTTACAAAAACATACGCACAAAATGATTTGTACAATTTAATAATTAAAATTAGATATTTTCTCTTTTCTCAATGTTTTTCTTGTCTAAAAACTAGATATCTATAACTAGATGTTATTAACAAAAATATGATATTATACACATACATGATTTATTATATCCATATTATTGATACATATTAATATAATTAATAATATTCTAAAATTAATATTGATAAAATATACAATTTTTTAATAATAATAATAATAATAATAATAATATTTATTTAATTTTATTTATAATTAATATTCTAAAATTAATATAATTTATATTTTTTAATAATAATAATAATAATAATAATAATAATAATAATAATATTTATTTATTTATAATTAATATTCTAATATTTATATAATTTATATATTTTGAATAATAATAATAAGAAGAAGAAGAATAGTGTGTACATTATTTCCATACGATTATATACATATAATTTATTAATATGTATTAAAATATTAATAAAATAAGTTAATCAATTATATGAATATAACTGATTTTAATAATAATAATAATAATAATAATAATAATAATAATAGTAATTATTTTCTTTACATTATAATTTATTTGAAGTTGTTTTACTAGATGTTAACAAAAATATATTGTATACATATTTGTTTATTATAAACGTATATAATTTATTATTTTAATAATAATAATAATATTATGTATTAACATATATCAATATAATATATGATGTAAAAATAATAATAATAATTTCAGAATAATAAACTTTTTTCTCAAATGCAATTTTTCTCTTCTAAAAACTAGATAATACCTATAACTAGATGTTATTAACAAAATATTATATTATATACATATAATTTATTTATTATATTCATATTCATTTTCATAATAAATATTATTAATGTTAATAATATATTATATAGTGATATAATTGATTTTAAGAAATATATGTAATTTATATCTAAAACATTAAAACATATTTATTATTTATCTCTGTATTATCATTTATTTTATTTATTTATTTATTTTTTGTTTGTTTGTTTTTTATTTTGAAACTATTTTTCTCATTAATATGATTTTTCTCTTAAAAAAAAAAAAAAAAAAAAAAAAAATTGTATCTTTCTCTTAGATTTTTTATTTTTTATTTTTTTTTTTTTTTTTTTTTGCCGCCATGGAAAAACTGATGTCAGGGTGTTGTTAAGTGGTTGCTAAGGTGTTCATAATAGCTTTAGCTTGTCTCTAGTGATTGCTATGGTTTTCTGAGTGGCGTTTCTATGCATTTTTTATGGTAGGTCACTGTCACATACACTGTGTGATAATTAATAACTGTAAAACTTTATTAAATGAATTATGTCATCTAAAACATACTAAAGCGTAGACAACTTGGCTCATATGAGTGACTAAACGGCTTACAAATGCAATTGCTCTCACAGTACAGCACCGCTGATACATTACAGCAGTTGCTTGCAGACACAGAAAATGATCACATGACTGTAGATCAGTCACTGGCAGCGCATTTCTGATTCTGTGAGCTTAATTTGAAGCGTAAAACAAACATGCGGTGCCGCGTCTCCGTCAGCTCAACACTCACCCATCAAAGCATGAGTGAAAGCCACAGCGACGGCGTGTCAAGACTTCACTCGCGATTCGTTTCCTGAGAGAAACCAGGCAGCTTTCAGAGTCGTGAAATCAGACAGCAGGAATATTGATCGAAACGCTGTCGTGGGCAAATGGCGCAAATTTACACAACTCAAGGTGTTCATGCTTTCAAAACTCTGTTATGATCTGCATATCATTCACTGTAGTCTGCTGAAAACTCCCATCATGTATCATCTTAGCCTTTGAATGTTTGGTAAACCTTTCTTTCTTAATTTAATCATGCAAGTAGCTGTAATTAAGAACAAATTCTTATGGTTTTTTTTTTTTTTTTTGCACTAAAGCAGAACTCTTAACGTAAGATTTGGGCCGTTTGCCCAAGACATTTATAAATCCATTGTCACAGATGCTTTTGTATATGTTATATAATTATCTGATGTTATATAATGATCATATAATGTTATATAATGATCTGAATTTTATTAACTGTAGTTTCAGTTTGGACCTTCATAAGAGTATATTTATAGTGTATTTTATACATTTAGTTTATTTTTTTTTTATATTTACTTATTGTAGTTATATTATAGTATTTATTTATTTATTTATTTTATTTTATTTTGGACTGGAGTAGCGTGACATTTAGCTGATCCACAATCATAAATTAGCAGAAATATATGCAGAAATGTTAATTAATTTATTTTATATTTTGCTTTTTTTAAATTCATTTTAAATTATTTTAAAATTTATATAGTTACTTTATATATTTAGTTTAGATTTTTTACATTTATATTACAGTTAAATGTATTTTGTATTTAGCTTTTTTAAAATTCATTTTAAATTATTAAAAAAAACAGGGCATATATTATATATATGCAGTGACATTCAGGTGATCCATGATCATAAATTTGCAGAAGTATTTGCAGGAATGTTATTTTTATTTTTGTGTGTGTGTGTGTGTGTGTGTATTTATTTATTTGTTTGTTTGCTTTTTTAAAATTCATTTTTATTTTTTAATTACATTTTTTTATTCACCTGGCCCTGTTTTTTATATTTATATATATTGTAGTTGATTTAATTTATATGTTTATTTTATATTTTTATTTATATATTATAGTTACATTCATTTATTTATTCATTTATTTATTTATTTATTTATTGGAGTGACATTTAGCTGACCCGTAAGTTTGCCTAAATATTTTCAGTGTTTATTTATTTATTTTCTTTTTTAATTTATTTAATTTACATTTATTTTAAATCATTTAAAAAAAAAAAATTTAATAATATTTATTCATTTCTTTATTCGCCTGGCCCATTTATATATTGTAGTTTATTTAATATGTTCATAGTTTATTTTATACATTTTGTTTATTTTTTTTTTTATATTTATATATTATATTATAATTTTTTTTTTCTTTTTCTTTTGGGAGTGGAGTGACATTCATCTGGTCCACCATCATAAATTTGCAAAAAAAAATAGCTGAAATATATATATTTTTATTATTATTATTTTATTTATTTTATTTTTTTATATTTTTATTTTATTTTTAAAATTCATTTAAGATTTTTTTTTTAATTATTATTTTTTATTCTTTTTTTTTTAATTTATTTATTTTTTAACCTGGCCCCATTTTGTTTTTTTATATTTATATCATATTGTAGTTTGTATTGTAGTAACATTTATTTTAAAGTATTTTTTTAAATAATATATTTTTTTATTCACCTGGCCCAGTTAAAGTTGCATGATATCAATTGTTGTCTGTTTGGAACTTGTTATCATTTATTATTATTATTTATTTGTTTTTTTGCTTTTTTTAAATTCATTTTTATTTTATTTTATTTTTTTTATTATTACATTTATTAGCTTATGATTAGCTTATTTTAAAATTTATTTAATGTCAATCGTTGTCTGTTTGGAACTTTTTATCTTTTTATTATTATTATTATTATTATTATTATTATTAATAATAATAATAATAATAATAATAATTTTTAGACTAAGTGCAGTGGCATTTAGCTGTTTGTTTGTTTGTTGATCTTAATTTATATTTAAATGATATTTTTAACAATATTTTATTACTATAATATTTAATCTTTAATATTTATCTTTTACAATGTTTTACAAGATAATACAACTTAGCATTATTTAATAATAGTATTATCTTTAAGGCAGTGCATTCAGCTTTCATTTACTGCTGTCCTTTGAAAAATCCCATCATGCCTCAGTTCGACCTTCCGTAAACCTTATTTTCCTCCTTTCGAAACATAAAAGGCGAACCCAAGAAAGCGAGCGTTTACAAACACAACAATTTTACCCATTTGCCCTTGCTTTTAACAGATCTGTGGTCACAAAGGGCAGCGTCGCAGTAAACCGCCCCAGTTCACACAACCCATATCATCCAATTTCATGTTTTGAACCGGTGCATGATCTGCATATTATCCCCGTCTGAACCTTTCAGCATTCGTTTCTTCAACGAGTTTACGAATACAGGCTTTTAAGCCGTCCGTCCTGGACCGTTACAGATCGGCGGCCACAAAGGTGGCACCGTAGAGCCACTCCAGACAGTGATAAGGGTTCAGATACGCAGCGGGAGTTGTTTTCTGCCAGTGTCTGGCTTTCTTTCGGCAAGCCGGCTCGTTAAGAGACAGCACAGCAGTGGAGCTTTTATTCGGCTTCTCACAAATTCAGCTGACATTTTAGAAGATCCATACGAGACCTTTCAGCGAGAGCGAGAGTGAGAAGGAGAGGGCGAGAAAGAAAGGAAAAGAAAGGGTAATGCAAAGCTCGGAGGGGATGGTGTGAAAAAGAAGAGCGACGCAATCCGAAAAGGGAACGCGAACGAGCGAATCAGAGGTGTGGAAATTCATTAGCGGCCCTCGAAGGAAGACAAACGCAATTATCAAACTCCTCCACAGCCGAGCCGATCCAAACAAACCGTCGACATCAAAACTTCGTCATTACGGAACGAGCGTCCTGTCACGTTTCCGACGATCGCCCCCCTCGAGATAACGCGTTTCAGCGCCTCGACGCCGTAAAGATGCTTTTCTGAGATGCACAAGGGAGGCTTTAAATGTAGATCGTGTGTTTTTTTTTTTTTTGCTTTTCTCCCCCCGCCGTGTCCCGTGGCGCCATATGGCAGAGAGATGTGAAACTGCTGGTCTGAGGGAAGGAAATCAGTCAAACGCAAAACAGACAGCATCTGTTCCTCGCTCGGCGTGCTCGACGTTAACGGCGGCACGCGTTCGCGTCCTTCCTTTCAGACGACGGCGGGGATCTGTGACGGCCCTCTGTGAGTGCGAGAAGCCAGCCAAAGGCCCACATTAAAGACCGAATTCAAGAAATGAAAGGAAAATGTAATTATTTGCTCTCTCACATGGTGTTCGTTTACAAAAAGAGATATTTCGAATAATGCCCCGGTCGCTCTTTTCCACGCATTTGCAATGAGCTTTCATTACTAGGTCCTAAAGGTGACCAGATTAATGTCATGTTTAATTCAAAGAAAGTGTTTGAAATAGTTAAAAATACAATTAAAAAAAAAATAAATAAATAAATAAACTTCCTTTTGGTATTAGATTGTTCAGTGGATATGTGGACGTTTAGGGTCCTTTTTACAATTGCAAAAATTTCTATATTTTTATTTATTTTTTAATTTTTTTTGTATGGACATATAAAAATCGTTTATGCAAAACAATAATAGGAAACAAAAAGTTGCTTGTGAAAAATGTTTCCTGTTGACCGTACAGTGGTGTAACTGCATTGTTGGGATATTATCCAATAGTGTATATTTTAGTGAAAAATATAAATATTAAAATTAAACCGTAATAATTCCTTTAAAACAAATAAACTCAATAATAATAAAATTGGAAATTTAAGTAGTAGTATATATTTTTAATTAAAAATAAAAAAAATAGATAAATTAATAATAGTAGTTAATGAAATAATCATATTAAATATTTAAACGAAATCGTAATAATTCATTTAAAACTATTAAACTCATTACGTGGTGCCATTATGAAATTTTTTATTTCTAATTAAAAATAATACAATTAATTAATAGTAATTCATTTTTAAAAATGCCATTGTTGTATTTATATATAATTAAATTGAAAATTTGATTATAAAATAGTATATTTTTATTAGTATATTATTTTTAATAAAAACACCATTTAATTAGTTAAATTATAATAGTGAATTTAAAAATGTAATACATTAGATGTTTAACTAATAGTATGTATTTTTATTATTTTGTTAAACTCAGTATATGGTGCTATTTATTGTAATTTATATTTAATAAATATTATATTCTATAATATAATAGTATAGTTTTATTAAAATATCAAAAAGGTAAAAACTTAATACACTAGATATTTGATTAATAGTATATATTTTTAAAGTAATAAAATACAAATTAACAGCAATTTATTATTTAGCAATTAACAGCAATAAAAAAAATTTGACTGCCATTAATATTTTTATATACAATAAAATTGGATGTTTGATATAGTATTTATTTTATTAAAAACAATGTAATTACAATGATAATTTATATATAATAAAATTGATATTCTATAATAAGTGTAGTTTTATTAAAATATTAAAAAGCAAAAACTTAATACACTACATATTTGATTAATAGTATATATTTTTAATTCAAAGTAATAAAATTTAATTAATTTATTAATTAAAAAAACTAGACAGTGCCATTAATATATTTAAATACTATAAAATTAGATATTTGATTATATAGTGTATTTTTTATTAAGAACAATTTAATTTAATTACAATGAAATTATAATTAATTAAAAATGTAAGATTCAGTTCAATGGATGTTTGAATAATAATATATATTTTTTATTAAAAATAATGAAATTACAGTAATTCATTAAACTCAACACAGGGTGCTATTCTATTATTATATATTCTAAAATTGGATATTTTATTTTATAATAGTATATTTTGTAATAACATGTATTATGAAGTAAAAACAATACACTGGAAATTTGTTTAACAGTATGTGTGTGTGTGTTTTTTTTTTTTTTTTTTTTTTAATTAAAAAAATAATAAAATTAAATTAATTCATAGTAATCATTAAAAAAAAAAAAAAAAAAAAAAAAAAAAACACCTCCAGAGGTGCCATTAACGTATGGATATTTGATATTTTGTATGTATATTTATATATATATATATATAAACTATTTAATTTAATTACAAATAAATTGTAATAATTATATTTACAAAAAAAAAAGACTCTGTACATTGGATGTTTAATAGAATTATTGGATGATCAATAGTACTCTTTTATTAGGAAAAAAATTAAATGACGGTCATTTATTAAACTCAATACATGTTGCTATTTCTTGTATTTTTTTATAATAAAATTGAATAATGTATTCTATAATAATATATATTTATTCAAATATTATGTAAAAACTGAATACACTGGATATTTGATTATATCATATTTTTAATTAAAACTAAGAATTACAGTAATTTGTTACACTTAATACAAGGTGCTATTTATTGTATTTTTATATAATAAAATTTGATATTTTATTAATAGTATATATTTTCAATTAAAAAAAGTAATTAATTTTTTAAAATGCCATTAATATATTTTTAAACAATTTTATTTAATTACAATTAAATAATTAAAATTACAATACACTGGGTGTTTGATTAATCGTATAAATTTTTAATTACAAAAATTCATTCATTAAAAAGTAATTAATTGAACCCAATACATGCTGCTTTTTATTGTATTTTTCTATAAGAAAATGTAATATTTTATGATATAATAGTATTTTTTTTTAATTAAAATAGAAAGTAAAAAATGTATATGCTGGATATTTGATTAATAGTATATAAAAAATACAATTAACTTACAGTAATTCATTAAAAATTTAGTGCATGGTGCTATTTTTGTTGTATTTAGATATAACAGATTTGTGTGTTTATTTGTTTAATTTTAATATTTAATATACATTTTATTCATTATATTTTGTGAATATAATTTACACATTTTTTACTTCCTTTTGGTATTAGATTGTTCAATGAATGTAATGTCAAAACTCAAAAAATTACAAACTCAAACTTGACCCTCTTCTGTTGTGGTCCATGGAAGAAATCAAGTCATCATTTTCAGTTTTTGGGTGAAATATCAGTTAAACCAGACTGTTTTTTTTGTTGTAAAATGTGATGATCAAGTTGAAACAGAACTGACGTGTCGTTCACAACAGTGGACAGAGGTTGACCCCATAAATGCAACTCAATCTCTATTTCTCTCTTCCTGTCTGTCAGCTCCCAGCACACCTTCATCATTACCAGAGCAGCCCTCAACCTCCTCATCCCCCACTACCATCTACATCTCTGATTCAGAGCAGGAAAGCAAACCAACCACCCCCAGCAGCCCACAAACCCTGCCTGCACGTCCAGACCAACAGGCCAGTCAGGATGTGGCAGAAACGCATGTAGATGCATCTCAAGAAACACAAGAAACACTCTCCAGCGCTGACCCAGGTCTGATCCAAACACACTGCTGCCACTTTCAGTACTTTTCAATAAGAGCTTAAAAGAATAATTCATGCTAAAATGCAAATTCTCTTATCATTTACTTTAGCTTGACCGATTTTATGATCGATACTGATTACGTATCTTAAGTATACGATGACCAGCGTTAAATTGAGGAGTTATCACTAGCTTCTAAAGGTGAATGGCATGTTGTATAAGAATAATACTGCATAATAATTCAATTAAAAAAAAATAAAAAATAAAGCATTTTAATAAATTAGCGCCTGTGCTTCAGGTTTCCCAAGTTCGAATCCCGGCTCATGGACCTTTCCTGATCCCTTCCCCACTCTCTCTCCCACTTCCTGTATTATCATTTATGTAATCAACACATTAAGATTATAATAAATAAATATAAAAATTTAAGTTTAAAAATGTTACGTTTTGAAAACACACTAGAAGAGCATTCAGTTACGACAAACCTGATTTCACTACCAGAAATGCCACAAAATCCAAACGTATTATTTTTAAAAATTATTTTTAATATTTTATTCAGAATTTTTAATTGTACATTAATTTATTTTATATTATTTTAAAATGATTAAGTAAAAAATTTTATTTTTGGATTTAACTATGTAGTTTGACAGTTTAAAATTATAATTTAACAGTTTAGTAATAAATTAAAATGAAGAGTTTAATAATAAAAATTACAATATTTATTGTTAATATTTTAATCATAATTTTAATTGTGCATTTATTAATGTTATATTTTTTTAAAATGCATAATAAAATTTAATTTCGTCAAATTTAACAGTTTAATAATAAAAATATTACATTATTTGTTATGTATTACATCATTTAATTGTATATGTATAATTTAACAATTTAATAATAAATTAAAATCCCAACAGTTTAATAATATAATATGAAAAGTTTATTAATAAAATATTACATTTTTTTTATGTATTACAGTTTAATTGTATATGTATAATTTAACAGCGTAATGTTATAATTTAAGTTTAATAATTAAAGTAAATTAAAACTATATATTATATATCAAAATTATAATTTAGCAGTTTAATAAACTAAAATGAAAACAGTTTAATAACAAAAAACTAAAACTGTTTATTAATAAAAGTTACATTTATTTTTTATTACATTATTTAATATGTATAATTTAACAGTTTAATATTATAGTTTAACAGTTTAATAAATTATTAAAACAGCTTACATTTTTTAAAACATTTGCATAACGTTATACATGTATAGCAGTTTAATAATAGACAAATTAAAACGGTTTATTAATAATAATAATAATAATAAAAACAGTTTGTTAATAAAAATGTAACATTCTTATTAATGTTATATTTTATTAAATGCATAACAAAAAATGTCATTTTTATTTATTTAATTTTGTCCAATTTAACAGTTTAATGTTATAATTTAAGTTTAGTAATGCATTAAACAGTTTAATGAAAATAAATTAAGTTTCATTACATTATATAATTTATATGTATAATTTAGCAGTTTAATAATAGACTAAAATGAAAAGTTTAATAATAATGCATTAAAACAGTTTAATAAAAATATTACATTTATTTTTTATTACATTAATTAATTTTATATGTATAATTTAACAGTTTAATATTATAATTTAAGTTTAATAATAAATTAAACAGCTTAATAAAATAAAACCGATGCATTACATTATAAAATGTATATGTATAATTTAGCAGTTTAATAATAGATTAAAATTAAAACAGATTAATAATAATAATAATAAATTAAAACAATTGTCTTACATTAATTTATGCATTACATTATTTCTTTTTACATGTATAATGCAACAGTTTAATATTATAATTTGACAGTTTAATAATAAATTAAAACAGTTTATTAATAAACTACATTATTTTTTATGTATTACATTTATAATTTATGTATAATTTAAGTTTAATATTGTAATTTAACAGTTTAATAATAAATTTAAAACAGCTGAATAAAAACAAATTAAAACATTTGCATTACATTATATAATTTATATGTATAATTTAGCAGTTTAATAACACTAAAATTAAGAGTAACAGCAACAATAATAATAATAATAATAAATAAATAAATTTATTAATAAATATTACATTATTTGTTATGTATTACATTATTTAATTTTATATGTATAATATATAAACAGTTTAATATTATAATTTAACATATTACATTTATTTATTTATTTATTTTAATTCAGTAAAAACTGGGAATTATACAAGTAATATAATACAATAATAAAAAAAACCTTGTATTTGTATGAATTTGTTTTCATCAAAGTTTTCTCTTTTTTCAATACCAAGAAAGTCATAAAATCTGAAAAGAAACAAAGAGCAGCTTGGATGTTTTGCGAACTATATATTTATAAATAACTATATACATTATACATGTTATTTATAAATGTATAGTTCGCAAAACGTTCAGCGAACCGAATCTCCCGTTGTGTTCCCCCGTAAACCTTTAAGAGGAAAGATCAACCTTTGATGACAAAATTACCTTCTAAGAACAATTTCACAGTTGCGTCACCACAGCTAAGAGCACGTCTGCGTGAAATATGGATAATAACAGGCCATTTCAAAGCTAGACAATCGCTGAGCGTTCACCTTTCTTATAAAGAGTGCAATTTCCAGACACTGCTGGGTTTGTCTTAACGCCCACCTTTACGACACACACACACACACACACAATCCCAGCTTCCCAGCAGCATACAGTAAGCATAATGGCTCTTTAATAACACGGTGTGATTGGCCAGCCGGCGACGGCTCGGCTATTTTAGACCGCGGTAGGGTTCTGGTAACTAAGCCTCGTGGGGCGTCTTTACAGCGAGCCTGACCCAAATGAATGTAGAACAGCTCCGTGGGACCGAATCCGGACGAATCCGATTTCACAGAACGCCGGGACCGTTTGAGGTCAGGCCGTACCTGCTGAATTTCAGCGTTCGTTAGCGCTCGTTTCTGCCGCGCATCACCTGACCTTTATCAGCCGCCGGTACGAGCATAATGATCATCCGCTCTCCTCGTCCTCTCATTGCCCTGCTCTCTTTTTTCCTCCTCCTATTAGTCATTCCGACTTTCCCATCATGTCTCTCTCTCTCTCTCTCTCTCTCCGATAGCTAACGACGTTCACTTTCAAAAGCAGTCGGACGATTCTGTTCCCGTGTACGACTGTCTAAAGTTCTGCGCCAGCAAAAACACCGACAGGATCTACATCTACGACAAGGTATAGAGTGCTAGAAACCAAAGTAGATGTTATATTTGCAGTGATTTTGCTGACAGACATCACAAATGTTGTGACAAAGCATCTAATTTCCTGACACTGCTACTGTTTTGGGAGTATTTTGAGTTTCTAATAGTGTATCTTGTCCAGGGTTGCCAAGTTTTCACAATAAAACCCACCCAATTTCTACTCAAAACTATCCCAAAAATATCACATTATCGGGGTCGCTAGTTCAATTCTGCGGGAAAATCACCTCGCTTCTGTGAATCATTTCAAATGAATCGTGTTTCAGTGAATCGAATCAAGTGTTTGATTCAGTTCTTTTGCTGAAACAATGACTCTGTTTGGAGTTGAGTTCAGAGTTTGAATTAACAGTTGATCTAAAATAATCATCTTTAAAGCGCCGCAGAAACTACACTAGAGTGACTGGTTGGTTTCACCGGTAAGGATTAAATTAGTAAAGATTTTTTTTGTTCATATTTGAGGCAAAAGGTTTGTTCTTGGCCTCCCAATGATTTCACTGCCCCTGACATTTTACTTATTTTTTTTATATTTTTTATTTTATTTTTATATTATTTTTAAATGAAAAGCATATTTTGTTTGTATTGTGTATTTAATATGTTCTATTATTTTATAAATTACTTTATTTAAATTATAATTTTATTTGTAGAATTATATGTAATTAATTTATGTATAGATTTTTAAAATTATATTTAAATGTGTATTTTTAAATACAATTTTATGTATAATTTAGCAGTAATTTAATATTTGTATTATTTTAAAAATATTACTTAAATTTTGTTTAGAATTTATGTATTATTTGCATATTTATTATATTAAAAATGTTGTTAATATAATATTATGTTAATAAATGTTAATATTTTTTAAAAACAAATATTTATTTAATATATGTATAGTTTAGCAGTTAGCATTTAATAATTGTTTTATTTTAAAATACATATTAAATTCAGTTTATATTTTATGTATAATTTATTGGTAATTATTTAGTATTTTTTATAAAAATGTTACTTTAATTATTAAATGCAACTATATATATAACTATGTATATATATATATATATATATATATACACATTAGCAGTTAGTATTTAATATTTATATTATTAAAAAATATATTAAATTATTAAATTCAATTTAGATTTTATGTATAATTT
Organism: Cirrhinus mrigala; assembly: GCA_036247105.1. Taxonomy (NCBI): domain Eukaryota; kingdom Metazoa; phylum Chordata; class Actinopteri; order Cypriniformes; family Cyprinidae; genus Cirrhinus; species Cirrhinus mrigala. Next base: position 26,506,782 of record CM070028.1, read on the forward strand.
AGCAGTAATTTGATATTTTGTATCATGCTAAATTATATATCAAATATAAATATAATATTTTTATTATAATATATCATTTTCAGCTATTACTGTAAATTTTTTATTAAATTAAATAGATAACATTTTATTTATATTTAATTTATATTTTAATATTCAATATGTGTAATTTAGCAAGTTTTAATATTTTATATAATTTAAAAAAATATTACTATTATTTTAAAAAAATAATCGCAGTAATAGCTGGAAATTATTGTCTTATATTATTTATATCATTAATTTAAAAAATATTACTTATTTTATTTATATTTTAATATTCAATGTGTGTAATTCAGAAGGTTTAATATTTTATATTATTAAAAAATCTATTACTTTTATTGAAATATTAGATTTAAAAAACTGCAGTAATAGCTAGAAAATTTTATTTTATTACATTACATTAACATTATATTATATTGTATTATTATATTATATTATTTTTTTATATTATATTTTATTATTGGTATTATTGGTATACACTGGTTTAAAATGCATTATTGAGAGATTATTAAGAGGGGAAAAAAGTGCAGATGAATTGCGTTGGTGTGCAAGTCACGTTTTATTATTAGATTCAGTGTAAAATACTAGTAAATAAAATGAAAACTTTATAAAAGCATTATAAAAGCTATAAACATGTATTTTAGTTTTAAAAGAAATATTCCCGAAAATATGATACACATGAAATATTGTGGTTATTGTCATTTTTTTTTTCCTACCCATTCTTATCGATGCGATTACAATCAAATCATTTCACTGACAACTGACATTCTGACAAACAGAAAATGCGAGTCATAGAAAACCATATGCGCAAGACACAAAAATACATTTCTTATATAACATATTGTCAGAAGCACTTCTATTCTTCAAATTTGTCAGAATTTCTTTCAGACCAAACCAACCCAGATCTGCGTCAGGATAAAAAAACGGCCTTAAATATTCTCTGGATCGAGTCCTGAGCGCACGGTTGGACGGCCAGAGTTTCCAGTGTTAATCTGAGGGTAAATAAAGTGTTGAAATCTCCCAGTCGTCGTTTGTACAGCGTAACGCTGGGATTCTTATCGTTCTCTGCAACTGTATTAAATGGAAACAGATATAAGCAGGGGGCCCCTAATTGACTTTGATTGAGAAATATTATCCGGCTCGGTTTTTAATAAGAGCTTTTCCTGAGGCCATTTCAGCCGAGCAGTGATGAATGGCAGAGTTTAGGAGGAAGACAGAGGAAGAGCTGGAAAAGATGCCTGCCGTGGGCTGGAAATGTAATCTTTTGTAAAGGGCCGCGCGCTTCCCTGTGGACAGACGTTGTGGGACGGCGGTCCAGCTGGTGGAGGAGAACTGGACCGCTGCCTGTAAGGGCCGTACTCGTGATTGGCAGCTCTTTAACGAACGTCTCTGTGCTCGAGTGAACACAGCTCGCTGTCATCATGACCTTGAGGGACCACCTTAAGTGTCTCTTTGTTTTCAGATTTCCTACTTCAAGTAAAAGCCTTGTTGTTACGTTTTTAGATTGTCGTACTGCGCTGATTTATACGTTTTTATTAATATTAATTATTTATATCTTCAAATTTAGTCATTGGACATTGGAATTGTGGTGTAGTATTCATTATATATCAGCACATTTTTACAACTATTATAAATTCGTGTTATTAAAAATGTGTTTGTGTATCGTATTTATTAGTGCTGTCACAGTTCGCAGTTAATCACATCTAAAATAAGTTTTCGTTTACATAATGTGTGTATACGGTGTATATTTATGTATATATAAATACACACAGTATTTATTTTGAAAATATTTACATGCATTTACATGTATATATTTATATTCATATAATTGATATTATATATAAATATTTTTAATATATGAACAACATTTTTCTAAAATATATACATGCATGTGTGCAGATTTATATATATATATATATATATATATATATATATATATATATATATATATATATATATATATATATACACAAAAATTACTTTGGATGAGATTATTAGCGATTGTTAAATTGCAACAGCACTAATAAGTTTTTTTTTATTTTAATTTTTATATATATAAAAATAACTTTTTTAAGTTTGTGTGTGTGTGTGTGTGTGATTTCCTTGTTTATAAAAATGCGATATTTTGTTTTTAATTATTTTATATTCGTTTTAATTTATTTTTTAGTTTAGTATTTTATTTTTAAATTCTTATATATTAAAAAAAACAAAAATATGTAATTTTAGTTTATAATAATAATAATAATAATATCATTTTTTTTATTTTACATTAATTTGTTTTAATTATATTTTATATTTTAACTATTTTTTTTTTAATGTTTTTTTTTTTTTAAATATATATAAAATGAGAGTTTATATTTAATAAATATCTTTTATAAATTTTCATTGGCTTTGAATGTGAATCATGACATTATTGGTTAGGTGGTTTTTAATTTAGTTAATTTTATTTAAAATTGTATTTATTTTAAAATTGTGTTTTTTTTTAAATATATAATAATTTATAATTTATACTTTTTTGTACAATTATTTGATAAATATGTAAAGTAAGATCATTTAAATATTTTATGTATTCCATTTTTTTTCCCTACCCTTTTCATAAGTTTTGTCTGTGGTTGTTAGCCATGTGAAACTGGTTGATTAATTTTTTTTTTTTTTTATTTATTATTTTGTTTTGTGTATTTGCAATACCTGCAATTATATAATTATATATTAATATATAATTGTATTTTTTATTTCATATATTATATATTTTTTATTTTATAGATTAATATTTTCTTTTCTTTTTTCTCTTTTTCTTTTATTTATTTATTTATTTTTTTCCATCCATTTCTGCAATATATACACTACTGTTCAAAAGTTTGGGGTTGAATTTTTTATTTTTTTTTTTATTTAATTTTTTTTTTTTGAAAGAAGCCTCTTATATTTTCCTTATTTGCTAACTACAAATATTTAATCCTTTTATTTACATGCACCAAAAAATTACTGTACCTACGTTTTTGTTAAAACATTTTAGAACAGGTGAGTTGTCCCACAGATATTTCTCTGAACACTTCTAAGTGATAACACAAGTGATTCAATAAATCATTTCGAACAAATTCACTGAAACTGGCAGTTCATAAGAAGTGATTCACAGCAATGAATCGAATTTCAACACAATATGGGCACACAATTGCCAGACCTAAAACCAGTCCACCAGCACAGTCAAATAAAAACACCGCAATATTCACAATGTTGCTTAATTTTATATTGTCAATAAAATATTGAATATATTGTAAATATTCACTATATATGGTCGCTCAGAACTGAGTTTGCTGTGTGTGTGTGTGTGTGTGTGTGTGTGTGTGTTTCTCTCTACAGGACGGCCTCCCGCTCCACTGTAACTTCATTCCCTTGGATATCAGACTGCAGAACTGGGAGGAACTGCCACCAGAATTCAATCACAGCGAGAACAGGAGACAGGTGAGTGTGTGTGAGTGTGTGTGTGTGTGTGTTTGTGTGTGTTTGTGTGTGTGTGTGTGTGAGAGAGAGAGACGGGATCTTCAAGCACTGTTTCATCAGATTTCTTAAAACACATCTGTGTGTGTGTCAGGTTGTGCGATTCGTGCGCGAGTGGAGCTCTCTGACTGCGATGAGGCAGAGGATGGTGAGGAAGAGTGGAAGAGTGTTTCACAGCCCCATCCTGCTGCTAGAGGAGCTCACACAATCCCAGCGACGACACAGCAGCACCTCCAGGCAAGAAAACACACACATACACACACCATCAAAGCTGGAGAGCTGTGGGACATGTGGGCGGATATGAATCTTATTGGCTCACATGTGGGCGTCAATCAAATTAAGTGTGTTTGTTTGTTTTCCGCCACACTCAGTGTTAAACGTAATTATTCAATTCATGGGATATTCATGTTATTTTAAGCTATTTATTTGATTTAGTTTAACATTTTATTTTATATCCTATATATTTTTATTTCATAAATGATGATTTATTTTCTTTGTGTGTGTGTGTGTGTGTGTATGTGTTTCATCCATTTCTGCAATATACACTACTGTTCAAAAGTTTAAGGTTGAGTTTTTCATTTTTAATAATTTTTGAAAAAAAGTTATGTTCATCGAGGTGAAAAAGTGTAAAAATTGTGAAATATGAATAAAATTTAAAGTAACTTTAATATCTAAATAGGTTTTAAAATGTAATTTATTCCTGTGATCAAAGCTGAGTTTTCAGCATCATTACTCCAGGAGTCTTCAGTGTCACATGATCCTTCAGAAATCATTATCTTATACTAATAATATTATTTTTGTAGAAACTATAATGCCTTTTTTTAGGATTATTTGATCATTAGAAAGTTCCAAAGAATAGCATTTATTTTAAATAAAAAAATATTGTGTAAAATTGTATCATTACTGTCACTTTTAATTTAATGCATCTTTGCTGAAGAAAAATGTATATTTAAAAAAATAAATAAATAAATTTCACTGACCCAAACTACTAATGTACATTTGTGCATATTTTTATTTTTCAATTTATTTTTTTTGTTTTGTATTTCTTGTGTATAAATAGATATATTCTTGTATTGTATTTTAATCATTAAAAAAATCTAAAAAATTATTTATCAGTTTTATTTATGGGGTTTTCATTTTATTTTCAGTTTTTTTTTTTTTTTTTTGTCATTTTCAAGTTTTATCCAAACAAATATAATAGTGTATATTTATGCGCATTTTATTTTTTTGTTGTTGTTGTTTTATATTTCTTGTGTGTGTGTGTGTGTGTACGTTTTATTTTTTGTGTATAGATATTCTTGTATCTTTGTTTAATTTTTTTTTTTTTTTTTTTTAAAGTTTTACCGAAACTATTAAATAGTGTATATAATGTGCATATTTCAATTTTTTTCCATATAATTTTTATTATATATATATATATATATAGAGAGAGAGAGAGAGAGAGAGAGTAAGAGTGTGAGAGTCTTATTCATGGGGATTTAATTTAATTATTTTTATTTGTTTGTTTATTTTTTGGGGTCATTTTTAAGTTTTATCCAAACAATTGAATACAATTATTCATGCATAATTTTTCCTTTCTTATTTTTTACTTATCAGTTATTATTATAACTAATAATAACTAATATACTACTTATCAGTTATTATTATAACTATAATTATATTTTTTGTGTGGAAAAAAAAAAATTTAATCCATTTCTGCAAAAGTTTTACCTAACGTGAATAATGTGAGATGTTTGGTGAGGTTTTTAATTTAGTAGGTCTTATTTGAGGATTTTCTGGTGCATTACAAGCGTCAGTTTGCTGTTCTGTTACACAAACATCAGCTCTGTGTGTGTTTTGCGGTGGCAGATACTGTACTGCCCTCTTCATGCCACCATGATGTTCCCTTTATGGCACTCAGAGTTCTCAGAGTCTCTCTGTCTCTGTGTGTGTGTGTCAGGTATCTCTCCAGACAGGATGTAGCACAGACCTCCATCGCTTTGGCCCAGAAAGAGGGCGGAGCTCTCCGCATCATCAACAAGGACAACACCGGCCCCAAAAGAAAATCCACATCCAAACCTACTGACCCCACTGACAGGTCTGACCACTCATAACCCTTAATAATAATTATTATTATTACTGTCATCATCAAAGGTATTATTATAGAGATTTGGTTAGTAATAATATTATTAATTAATGTTGTTGTTGTTGTTGTTGTTATGTGCCGCATTTATGCATATTTTGTTTTAGAGTTCAATTATGCAGAAATGATTTTTATTTGTTTTATTTCTGCTTTTTGAAAAAAAAAAAAATGTTTTTAATACTGAATGCTATAGCAACACCCTGACAACCACTCATGAACGCCCTAGCAACAACCTAGCAATTACCTCATGACAACCATCAAGAACATCACAGCAAGTTAAGTTCTATAGAACATGATCATTAAGAATGAACATCAAGAACATCACAGCAACTGCATAGTGACACAGTCAAAACTGCTCATAACACCCTAGCAACCATATAGCAATGCCCATTTAGCAACTAGTATTTCAAACGGTAAATCCTGCAGAAGACAACCATCAAAAACATCATACAACTGCATAGAAACACAGTAAAAACACTCATAACACCCTAGCAACCACTCATAACACCCTAGTAACCAGTCATAATCACCCTAGCAACCACAAATCAACACTTATTAACCAGTGAATATTTCAAACAATAAACCCTTCAGAAAACGACCATTGAGAATATACAGAAAAAAAAATATCATAAATGCATAGCAACACATGAAAAACACTCATAACACCTTACCAACCACATAGGAAACCAGCTTATCAACTAGTGAGTCTTTCAAACATTGAATCCTTCAGAAGGTCGCCATCAAGAACAACCATCAAAAAAATCATAAAGGAGTAGCAACAGAATAAAAACACTCATAACATCCTAGCAACCACTCATAACACCCTAGTAACCACTAGCAACCACTTTATCACCCTAGCAACCACAAAACAACACCCACTTATCAACTAGTGAGTACTTCAAATGTTAAATTTTTCAGAAGACGACCATCAAGAACAACTGTCAAATACATCATAACAACTGCATAGCAACACAGTTTAAACACTCATAACACCCTAGCAACCGCATAGCAAACTGGCTTATCAACTAGTGAGTACTTAAAACGTTAAATCCTTCAGAAGACGACCATCAAGAACAACCATCAAAAAAATCATAGCAAATGCATAGCAACAGAATAAAAACACTCATAACGTCCTAGCAACCACTCATAACACCCTAGAAACCACATAGCAAACCAGCTTAATAACTAGTGAGTATTTCAAACATTAAATCCTTCAGAAGGTCGCCATCAAGAACAACCGTCAAAAAATCATAAATGCATAGCAACACAATAAACACACTCATAACATCCTAGCAACCACTCATAACACCCTAGCAACCGCATAGCAAACCGGCTTATCAACTAGTGAGCATTTCAAACATTAAATCCTTCAGAAGGTGACCATCAAGAACAACCGTCAAGTAAATCATAACAACTGCATAGCAACACAGTAAAAACACTCATAACACCCTAGCAACCACTCATGACACCCTAGTAACTGCATAGCAAACTGGCTTATCAAATAGTGAGTATTTCAAACATTAAATCCTTCAGAAGGTGACCATCAAGAACAACCGTCAAGTAAATCATAACAACTGCATAGCAACACAGTAAAAACACTCATAACACCCTAGCAACCACTCATGACCCCCTAGTAACTGCATAGCAAACTGGCTTATCAAATAGTGAGTATTTCAAACATTAGATCCTTTAGAAGGTGACCATGAAGAACAACCGTCAAATACATCATAACAACTGCACAGCAACACAGAAAAAAACTCATAACACCCTAGCAACCACTTATATTACCCTAGCAACCACAAAACAACACCCACTTATCAACTAGTGAGTACTGCAAACATTAAATCCTTCAGAAAACGACCAGAGAACATACAGAAATAAAAATCATAAATGCATAGCAACACATGAAAAATACTCATAGCAGCCTAACAACCACTCATAACACCCTGGCAACCACTCCTATCACCCTAGCAACCACGAAGCAACACCCACTTATCAACTAGTGAGTACTTCAAACGTTAAATCCTTCAGAACACGACCATCAAAAACAACCATCAAAAAAAATATCAACCGCATAGCAATGCAGTAACACCCACTAGTTGCTATGTGGCCGTTGCTACATGGGTGTTGCTATGTGGGTGTTGCTATGAGGTTGCTAGGGTGTTTTGAATAGTTATTTCAAACACTAAATCCTTCAAAAGACGAAATAAACTCTGTGTTTGATGAAGCGGCCACACGCGTGATCTCAGCGAGTTCTCGACACCTGGAATGAGAGAATAACGTGGCAATCGCCGATGAAGTCATCACCACACTCGCGCGCTCGCCCTGTCAGCCACGCCGTGGCTTTTTGATCACATGTGACAGCTGTTTCCTTTCGTACTTTGTCGCTGCGTGAGAAAGTCATCAGACTTTGTTGTCGCGGCGATGAGATCTCAAACCGCGACGGCTGCTGCCCCAGGTGTAGCTAATCCACAAATGGAAATGAATATATATGTTTTTTCACTTGGCTTTTGGATCATCAAATGACTTTCCTCCCGCGGTCAGGGTGGAGACTGTCGCTGACAGATACATATTTATGAATTTGCATCACTCCTGGAAAAAAAATATATATATTGCACAGCGAGTGACAATTTACTTTGAAAGTGCATTTCGGCATGTAATTATGTGTGTAGCAGCGAACGGTTAACCTTGTAAAGCTGCTATACGAGTGTGTGCGTGGAGTGTGTTCAAGAATGCTTAGTGCAGAGGATAAGGGCTTAATCCACACACACGCGAGTGCTGCGGCGTCGCCATGGAAACCGCGGGAGGAAAAAATTGCGACGTACCGAGCGCTGTCTGGGGCTGGATATTTTTAGGCGATGGAGAGAAAAGAGGAAGAAACTGGAAAGAGAGAGAGAAAGTGAGAACTGATGGAGGACTAGAGAGAAAGTCGTTCCTGGTGAAGTTTAGACTAGTCAGTGTGGTCAAGACTAGTCTCGTGCACACATGCTTGATAACACTAATCATTGAAATTGGTTAGTGAAAGAATATGTCTTGTTTTCTCCAACTGGTTGGTTGATAGTCAAATTATGTTGGCGCCGCAGTGTAGTAATTAGCACACGTCACCCTGGTGATTTGATTTGATTCTTTTAATGACCAATACAGCAGACTATTTTAGGTTAACCAAGAACAGTTCATTCATTCATTCATTTATTCATTCATTCATTCATTCATTCATTCATTCATTCATTCATTCATTCATTCATTCATTCGATGGTTCATGTTGGGGAAAAACTACATTTGAATAATAAACATCTTCAAATAATAATAAGAAGAAATTATTTATTTATTTAACATTTTTGTATTGTTTTATATATAGTTTTTGGAACAATACAATATGTATACTACTACTACTACTACTACTACTACTACTAATAATAATAATAATAATAATAATAAATTTTGAACTTGTTTATGCTGTTTGGAACCATACAATATGTATATTACTACTATTAATAATAACTAATGAATATTTTATAATAATTGTAATAACTATATTAATATTAATTATTAATCAGTTGTTACTGTCATATTTATTTGGCACATTGAAATATTTGCAAATTAATATTACTCTAATGTTTAAGTGTCCAGTCATTTTATAACAACTTTTTATAAACTATTAAAATAATTTATTTTGTATAACAATACTAACAAATTATTATTATTTTCATTATTATAAAAGCTCTTGACCAGTCGGATCTCGCGAGATCTCGTGACGATATCCTCGCAAAACATTTTGCGCTGTTTACATTAGAGCTGCACGATTAATCCTTAAAATATGGAGATCTGGATTCAAACACCCACACGATCTTATTCCTGAATGACAACAATTTATCTATGTCTATTAGGACTGTTTCACATCGCGAGTGTCAGTGGAGCGTGAGAAGCAGGTTTTGTCGCTGCCCATGTTAATGAATCAGAGGGTCGGGGTAAATGTTAACGCAGAAAGGGCAACACAAACAGCCTTTTCAACCACATTATAAGCATTATTTCTGTGTTACAGACATTTAAATAATAGAAGTACTGGGATAAAAGTGAATAGTTTGGGTATAAACACTTACTGTCTACAGTAGCGATCAAAACGAAAGTATTTTAACACGTGTATGTACTGTAACGCTTATCCTCTTCCGCCAGGAGGGGGCGACAACTGCCCGTTTAAAAAAGTATGTCACTGAATCATTCATTCAGGAGATTTCAATAGTCAAACAAGTCTTAATGAAGTGAGACACTATGTTTTTTTTATTATTATTTTGTTTAAATGAATGTATGTTTTTAAAAAACTTAAGCAATGAACATTTTGTCAGAACAACTAGTAAATTGTTATTTTGTTTAGTTTTCTAATGTTTTTTTCTCCAGAATCGTAAGAGAATCATGGTCTCCAATTTATTAAAAACAACTGTGATTCTCAATTTATCCAAAATCATGAAGCTCTTGTTTAAATGTTGTTTATTACTGCATATAATTCATTAAAATGGAAGTGTAATTTCATAAAATTCAAAATGCACCTCCATCTTTTTTTGCATTTTGTCTTTTTCAGTTGAATTAAAGACTATTTTTCCTATATATTTCATCACTGAGGATTTCTTAAGAAAAGTTTAAAAATCTCGTCTCGTCTCGTTCTCGTGAACCCAGTCTCGTGTCTCGTCGCATCTCGTGGGATAAGTGTCTCATCACACCCCTACTATTTAGTCATTATTGTTAAAAAAAAAAAATTAATACTTTTTGTTATTATTAACATTATGTGCCATATTTCTGCAGTTTTTTGGAATACAATTAGTTGTATATTGGTATTTATTTGGTATTTTGTTGTATATTAAAAATTTTAATATAAACATTTTAAGGTCCAATAACTTCTACAAACAAAGAAAAACATATGACAAATTTTATATTATAATAATATTAATAATAATATTGTTTTATATATATATATATATATATATATATATATATATATATATATATAT